>JAQGAE010000305.1:0-41855 GCA_034696685.1 Julus scandinavius | reverse complement strand
TATGATGGATCCGATCTGACATTGTATACATAGCCTCTGTAAATTGAGGCCCGATAACTTCATAGTACCTTTTTTTTAAATTGTTTTGTTTTTTTTAAATTAAATATTTGAAAATATTTGGGGCTTCATGATGCTACAAATTTCTGAAAGATATTCCTCCTGCTTCAACGATTCTTCAACAGCATACGTTTGGGTCTGGTGACAAATATGCATTTAGACAGGTTCATTTTTATATTCACGGGTCCAGAGTCGGGACCGGAAAAGTAAATGCTTTTAGAGAGGTTATTCATTTGCACAGGATGCATACTCTTGGGACCGGTGAAAAATTTGCTTTTAGACAGGTTCATTTATATACCCGAGGGCCAAGTCGGGACTGGAACATTTTATGCTTTTAGAGAGGTTTTTCATTTACACAGGATGCATTTAGACAGATTTTACTGTACAATAGAACCTGTCTAAATGCATACGCTTGGGACAGGTGAAAATATGCTTTTAAACTGGTTATGCGTTTAGACAGGGTTAACTGTATAAGGCAGAATAATAAGTTGAAGCAGGATGTTTGTTTTGAAGTTTTTATCATCGTGTGAGAATGTTTTTTATTTTTTTTTATCCTCGTAAATTCAATCCCCAAAACATTTGATTTTTAGGAATTACGAACCTCTGGCCTTAATACTTTTGCAATTTACAATCATTAAAATTAGTCGGAAATGAGTTTTTCGGACGTAAATTAACACTTGAGGAAATTATAGCTTATTATTATTATTAGAACGACGTGTTTCTCCAAAATGTCTGTTTAAGAAACATGTGTTAACAAGTGGTTGTTAGCGGTCCTAACCTGCGGTTCCTCTCGTACTGAGCAGGATTACTATCGTAGTAACGATTCATCAGTAGGGTAAAACTAACCTGTCTCACGACGGTCTATAAACCCAGCTCACGTTCCCTATCTTCCGTTAACTCTTTAAAAAAGCCGATCTTGGCGCAACACGTCGTAAATTAACTTGCGTTAACGTGAGATGGTGGTGGCCACACGCATATTTGGGTGTCAGTTTATTATGCAATCTTCTTAAATCTTAGATTATTTGAAAACATTCTCCGGAGAAATGGTTGTTTGTGTAGCGGGGACATGTGTAATTATTAAACCAGGCGTGTGATTGTTACATAACATGTAGAGTTATAATTATCTATAGGTCTACAGTCTTTTAGATTCGTAAAAAAAGGTGTTTTTATTTTTTATTCCATTTGTTGATATTTTTTAAAAAGTTTTTTGCCTCCTCGATCTATATTTCTATCTCTCGTCGATCTATTTTGAAAGTTTTTGAAATTCGTGCGTGCGTGTAAGTGTAATTTCTCCAACTTTGGCCACCCACATGTTGCATCTATGGTAATTAATAGTAGGGACACATCCTTATCTGGGTGCCCTTTGTTATTACTTTCATTTCAAAAGTTCAACGTTGTAGTGACGTCCAAACATGTAGCTGCTTCTCCTCTTCCTCCTCTTCCTCCTCCTCCTCCTCCTCCTCCTCCTCTACTTTACATCTACTTCCACATGTGGTTGCTAAACCTGTAAGACCATGCTCTATAGATCTATCATCTCAAATTTTGTCCAGATAAATATGTACAGCTTCACTAAAGCCTGTTTACCCATCTCCCCCTCCCAAATTTTCTTAACAGGAGTAAGGGAAAGGCAAAATTAGACTGGTACAGTCCTCCTCTGCAACTTTCAAAATCTAACCATATGTCATTTTGCATCCTTCAAGTACTTGCTGTTTGAATGGCCTTGAAAAAGTCAAATTGTTTTGCACCATTAAATTGCGCACCCCATGGTCCCTATATGTTTTCTTTATCACAATTTTCAATTTTGTCCCCATTAAGAAAATTTAAGGAGGGGAAACAGACTTTAGTCACGCTGTATATGCTTGGGTCTTATCGGTTAAGCATCTCCTTAACCCCTCTGTAATTCCCCAATCAATAATCATGTTGCCATCTTGGGTTTTCTATTTCTTACTTGGTTTTCAGCTGAAATTATTTTATTTTAAAATACTGATTTAAAAACCACTTACAGATGTGTGAGGTTTGCTCATGAGGAATCTTGGACAAAAGTCTGAATGAAGTTGGCGCTTAGCATGTTAGGGCCCGAACAGACCGAATGTCCCGATTGGTCACTAACCGAACAAATTGGGTCACTTGGGCTCATGACTATCCTGGTGTCTTGTCCGATCTTAGTTTCTCGGGCTTCTGTTCGGATAACGCTTCTGAGGGTTGGGTTTGCAGAAACTGTTTCTGCAAACCAATTTCTACAAACATAGTGTCCAACCTGTACTTCCTCATAAGTAAACATCTACAATTTTGCTGAAATTGTGGGAGAAATGAGGAATCTGATGTGAACAGATTGATGTGAAGACGCAAACCTTTCGGTGAACTATCTTAAATTCCCATTTTCGTTTTTCTTCGACTGTTATGACAGTTTTGCGTCTGAGAACGAATTCCGCAAGATGAAAATTTTGACCGTGTGGGGTCAGTTGCCACCAGGTGGCATTTTAATAAAATCGAATGGTGGATGATGGGCGGCAGAAGTGACATCACTGGGAATTAATCGGTTATCGCAAAGTCTTAGCAAAAGTTTACTCTATAAAGGGAGTCCCATTTTAAAAGATTTTGTCGTCAGCTTTTGTGTACATGTTTACCACCCGAAATTTAAAACAATTTGTTCAGTGGGTTCTTGCAAATGGAATGCCCTTTATAAGTATGGTCCTGGATTCAAGAAGAACCTGTCGGAGAAGTCACTATATGGCAAAACTATTTTTATAAAAAATGTTACATTATCATGTAATGGGGCACGATATTTTTAAATGAACACGCGTAGGTTCTATGGGGTAGGAAGGATAAAGTGGTCCTCATTTTTATTGCAAAAATAAGGGTCCTTTGCGAATCTAAAAAAAGTTTAAGAAACGCTGTTTTTTGTCACATATTTTCCAAAAATTGTATCCTGTGCGGTTACTTCTGATGCCCATCAATCTTAAGTAAGAGCTTACTCAAACCCCCTTATATCAAACTGTATACCCTATAACTTATATAGATGTATTTTTTTGAAGAATCCGGCGGTTCGGGGGTTTTGGTGAGTCGCGAGAAAGTCAAGGGACCAACAAAAATGGTAAACACAGAATACCACATCCCTCATTATTTTTAATCAGTACCGAATGTTTAATCACTGCCAATGCATGCGAAACTGGTAACTTTAACGGGAATTTTGTACATTAATGATAGTCCATAGCGTTTAAAATTTATAACGGATCTGTGAATGTTTTTGAAAAAAATGTTGAGGTTTTAGTCGAAGATAATAGTGAAGCCTCGTACGCGATAATTTTTAAAATGGGAAATCGTAAGTTTTATACCTTACTAATTCAAAATTTCGACAATGAATATACAGCCCTTGCTAACATTTTAACGTATTCTTTACGTATCCTATTTGTAGGCGTATAACTGAGGTAGATTCATGGTACGAAACATGTATTCGGTGGCAGGCTATTTTGCATTCTAGGCAAAATGTAATACTTGAGCCCTAATTCTTGGTCCCTAATCATCTGGCCTGCATCTCTGTGTTAACAGGCATTTTCTGGAGACCCACTTTCAATATGCTACTTCCTGGGATTACCTAATTATAAGCAAATAACATTCTTAAGGGGCTAGGGAGAAAGCAATTTCCTGCTAACCTACTTTCAACATTTTACCTCCTGGGGATTAGCCAATTGTAAGCAAACAGCATTCTTAAGGGGATAGGGACAAAGCCATTTCCTGTTGTCCCACTTTAACTATGCTACCTCCTGGGGATTACCAAATTGTAAGCAAACACCATTCTTAAGGGTATAGGGATAGTCACTTCCTGTTTACCCACTTTAACCCTCTACTTTCTGGGGATTACCAAATTGTAAGCAAACAGTATTCTTAAGGGTAAAGGGATAATCACTTCCTGTTGACCTACTTTCAACATTTTACCTCCTGGGGATTAGCCAATTTAAGCAAACAGCATTCTTAAGGGGCTAGGGACAAAGTCATTTCCTGTTGACCCACTTTAACTATGCTACCTCCTGGGGATTACCAAATTGTAAGCAAACACTATTCTTAAGGGTATAGGGATAGTCACTTCCTGTTGACCCACTTTCAACATGCAACTTCCTGGGGATTACCCAATTCTAAGTGAACAACATTCTTAAGGGGCTAGGGACAAAGGTACTTCCTGGTGGCCCACTTTCAATATGCTACTTATGTGCCCAATTTTAAGCAAACATTCTAAAGGGCCTAAGGACAAAGTTGCTTCCTGGTCTTTAGAAGTTAAGGTTCCCCACTTAAACTTTTGGGTTTCCTCAAAGTACCTGTGTCCCTTTAAGGACTAAGGTTTGCTAATCAGGTTAACCTAGTCTATACCTCATACAGATACATACATTTTACTTTTAAATTTTAATATCAGGTTTGAAGGATTGGTTTTTTAAATCTTAAGCAGGAGGTCCCAAACGAATTTCCCCATTTAACAAGATGCCTTTTTAGCAATTCTAACATGTGTAGCTCTTAAAGTCTACCAACATCACAAATTGGCATAATCAACATTTAAGATTTCTTGAGGCCTTATGGTCTAAGTGGTTGCCTAGTTTGCAAAAATACTAATGCTGGCCCTACATGTATCGCGTACATTTCTGTAAGGTTTATGCTGGGCATGTTAACCGTAAGTTACGCAAATGAAAACTGACAGCACGTGTACTTAAAAGTAGAATCGGAATTTTATTACAATGACTTTCTGGGAAATTTCAAAACCTTTTTAACCTTTTTACCTTTTTGGAAGACTCAATACAACGTTGTGCGAGACACAAACTTTTAGAAACATTTGTAACCGTAAAACGGTTCTTATATAAAGGTTTGCTAATCAGGTTAACCTAATCTATACCACATATAGATACATTTCACTTTTAAATTTTAATATCAGGTTTAAAGGATTGTTTTTTTTTAAATATTAAGCAGGAGGTCCCAAATTAATTTCCCCATTTAACAAGATGCCCTTTTAGCATTTCTAACATGTCTAGCTCTTAAAGTCTTTGTATATCACAAATTAGCATAATCAACATTTAAGATTTTAAACAATTTTGTGACCTTTTCTGCAGATTCAGGGACTATTAATACAAAAATATACCTAGAATATTTTTAAAAATAGGATGAGCACCTCAATTGGCTCCATACCCTCTCTAAAGACATGAGACTATCTCTGTGAAAAACTGTATCAAAGGAAATCTAAAACAAAATCCACTAAATGGGGCCCCTGGAGCAGACCTTATATCACTAGAAGTAAGCTATAACCATAATTCATTCTTGCATATACAGAACATAAATTTAATTATAAAACAATTAAGCATATCAATAAGTAAATATTTAAATATTTATTGAAATGGGTGGTTAATTGGGGAGGCTCTGCATAATGCAGTACTGGCATAAGGGTGCTAATCAAATCAATAGACCATACAAGATTCCCTTTAATGAAAGTGTTTGAGCAAAACTGCTATCAATCCTTCTGTTAGTTCATCTGCTGTTAATGCAAGGACCTGCAACTAGATAGGGCCCATAATGCTAAGTAGACTGAAGCCTAGGGCCCCAAAGCTTGTGCATTAGTTAAACATTATTACAAGACCCTAACTCCCTAGGAAGTCTTGAGGGTCAAGACCCCATATTTTCTGAAAAGAGCCACATGTAAAAACATGGGCTCTTCTTGACTTAACCTGGTCTTGCTTATGGGACCATCTTGTCTTAAACAGGCCATGTTTTGGGGTCTTTCTTGGCTTCATTTGGCATCCACTTATGGGCCCCATCTTGGTTCGATCAAGACACTCTTTGCGGTTTAACTTTGCTTGATCGAGCCATGCTTTGGGACCCTTGGCTTAATTTGGCACGTGCCAATGGGCCCATCTACGTTCTATTTAGCCACGCTTCGAACCCATCTTGGTTTCATTTGGTCGTGCTTTTGGGGCCCTTCTTTGCATATTTTGGCAATAGCCAAAGGTCTTCATCTAACTGTGCTTGGTCCCATTCTTGGCTTATTTTGGCACGTGTCAATGGGCCCATATTGATTTTTTCCGATCATACTTTGGGGCCTGTTTTGGCTAAATCCGGCTTCGAAACCTGGTGGCATCACAGGCAGAGTTTTACGTGTGTGCTAAAATGTCCCCTCCTTCCTCCTCATCATCCTTTTTAAACATGTAGATTTGTCGCGTCATGTAGAGAGCGCCACCGTTCCGCATCGTTTTCATAGAGCGTCGTAGAATTGTGTTTATGCCCTTCTCCCCTCATACTCCTGTTGCTAATTTCGACACGTATGTCCACAGATGGCGCCGCGGTGGTGCCACGTTAACGCAACGAGCCTATTGGCCATTTTCGTAGGTGTTTTAATGAAACGTATAATCGACGCCTCTTCTATGAAATTGTGTAATTGTGTACATAATTAACTTCTATCGATACTATATATACTTGTACAGTTGTGTCCAGTCCGAACGAAGATTTAAAAAAATTTTAAAAAATCCCTACAAAAACAGTGAAAATAAACCGGATTTAATTCAATATCTGTTAATTGCAAACTCCAACCCGTTAAGCCTGCCTACGCATCATATGTAGAATATAGATGTAGAATACGCTCTCCTGTTATCAGTAGGCCTAATCATTTGTCATTCTTTTGATTAATTAATTCTTCTCCTCATCATTATTGTGTTGTTTTGTATGTGTGTGCGTGTTTTAAGTGTGTGAAAACCCCCATTTTTTTAATGTTGGCGGCCTTAAATTATATACTTATTTCGGGTTGCACCAATCTGAAGCTCTGGCAGAAGGCTATCTTGATTATTTCAGGCTTAGTGCACACTAGTGATTTTTTCTGAGTAACTGTTTAATTGCAAAAATGAAATGTAAGTTTCAAAGCTACCTCCCACACTGCTGACTTTTTAATCCCTGCAACTAAATAATTGAACTGGGTTCTATTTTTGAGTGATTTTTTTACCGAAAACCTGTTTGAAAACCTGTTTGTCAATGACAAAACAGGTTTTAGGTGATCAAAAGGGGAAGAAAATCTCTAGTGCACACCTAGCCTTTGATCATTTGACTAAACTGTTTACCTTTTAGTAGGCAAGCAAACACTCCCTTTTCTTCCCTCTTGCCATATATGGCAACCTTGGTGTTGACTGTAGGGTAATAAAATTGAATTGAAATTTACTTTTAATCATCTGTGTTGGAGGCTACACGCTCGCTGATTGGTGCAATCCGCCATTAGGAGCAGACTGTTGTAAAAAAATTAATAAAATAACTAAAAAAAAATCGCTTGTTCTCTTACATGTATATGGGATTAATTCAGTTTTGTTGCATGAAATATTAACGGTGTTTGCAAAATCTGTTGGCAATTAATCTGGGGTGATTAACTGCATGGCAATGCCGGTTCACACGTCCGTATCGTGGATTCTGGTTAATCGGGACTCGCGTTCTGGTTATTCGCGCATTAATTAATGTGTAGATTTTATTTCAATACAATCGTTATTATTGTTCGAGGATTGGTTCGTGCCAAACATAAAGTTAGCGTAATGCTTTAACGGCCGGTTACGTTAATGTAAGTTTGGGACCAATCGCAGTTTTTATATCGCCAACTATTGCCCGTTAATTGGCATCGTTTTCCTCGTTTTCGTTAATCGGTGATTATGGAGAATGATTAAGATCATGAAAAATGAAAGCTTTTTTATTTTATTTTTTCTTGTAATTTATTTGATTTACAAACGCATTGAGATGAAACGGAGAAGATGATTGATTAAAGATAATTAATGGATGATGATGCATGCGTGAAGGGGGTTCTTCAAGTTGTTCATCTGGTCAGATATCTGGCCTCAATTCCTACCCCCTCCCCCTTCCCCCTGCTTTTTAATATTTATAAGTAATAAATATGCCCACATAATTTTGATAGTCTGCCCTTACTTAGATTGTGATCGTTGTCTTTGTTCTCACCTTTTTTGTGTTTTTCCAAACAAAAGTCCTCAAAAGCACAAGTTTTTTAGTTTAAGTTTGATCAGTTGATTTGATGAAAGACATATTTTGATTATGAAGAAAATGTCTCGATTTTAATAAATTTGTCCGCTCCATGGCCGCCATCTTGGATCTGGAAAAAATGTGAACTTGGGGTCTATTTTTAACAGTTTGTGTCCCTTAAAAAGTTGATTTTGTATAAGAATACTAATATATTAGACAATATGGATACTTTAGGCCAGTTTTTGGTGTTTTTTTTCAATTCTGAAAAAAAATTCAATAATTACGACCCGTAACTTAGTGAAAAATAAACAAAAACCCTTAAGTCCCTACTTTACGAGTTTTTTTTTTTTGCAATGGTCCTTCTCGAGTTAAAAAAATAAGAAAATACAGAATGAAATTATCAAAATTGCAAAAACTCAAGTTTGGTTCACCCCTTCTAAACTAGTCTTTACAAACAGTATAAACTTAACTTTAATAACTATAAAAATAAGATTAAATGACAATGAAATCCAAAATTTATTGAAATCGCATTTTTTAGGGTTAGTTGTTTTGTATCGCTTAAAAAAATTTTTTTTTGCATCAAATTTCTGCATTTAGTTTTCAATTTTCTCACATCGCCATCTTTTGTTTAGCACTTTTTTATTGTTATTTTTTTTTTAGTTTTCTGTTTCCACACACTCCAATGTGATATATATAATAAAATATATAACCTGTATTCCATGCAAATAATTTCACGGTGCCTTTATATCTGTAAAAGCTGCATACAGCTGCGTTGTTTTCACCTTTTGGTTAATTTTTAGTTATTTCTTTATTTTTCAAACTTAAAAACAAAACAAAACAAAAAAACAACTGGTGTTATTATTACTATTTCTATTTTGTTTTATTATAAATATTCTTCACCCTTAATTTAACATCTCTGCATAAATACACTAATCCCAGTTTAATATAGTAGGAATTGGGACTAGTTGAAATGACCATGCTGACCAGATGATTTAAGTGCGAAAGAGGACCCCAAAAAATGTTAAAAATCCATACATAAATGTAAAATCCGAAGACTGTAGCTTGTTTCAGTAGTTTTATCGATTTTATCTTTCACTTGCCATGCAATTACAGTTGATCTGTACATTTCAATGCTAAAATAAATTAAGAATATAACCATATATAGTAACACGATTTTTTTTCTTTTTCAAGATGCCAAGTTTGCAAATGATATAATTAAAGTTGCAGGCTGTTTTATTTATTTTTAATTGCATTTATACAAATGTTAATGTGTTGAAAAACTTGTGAGGCACCTGCTGATGTTGGATTTTGAAAATTAGCTATAAGTTTTAATTTTTAATTTGTTTGGGGTGGCTCGATGGATCAGCAAGGGACTCCACTTGTCGTTTTTCACTTTGAAATGGTAGATTTTTAAAAAATTAATATACAAGTTTGAAAAATGTCCGTTATTTTGCACACTCTGCCAGCAGGTGGCAGCATGAGATAGGCAAGTTGTGAGTGCAAAAATTCAAATAATAATTTAATTTAAAAAAATCTACTATTTTAAAATGAAAAATGACGAGCGAAGCCCCTTGCTGATTTATTAAGCTATTTTAAACAATTTTTGTTTAATCTTTTTTTGTTTCACTGTGAGTGTCTTTGTAAATTTACCCATTGAAAGGGATAGAGTTGTAATCCCCCTTACAGAAAAGCATTTTGTAAGGGTCCTAGAGCAAAATCACAGAAACTTAAGGTTAGGTTACCCCCAAATTCCACCCGCTTACGTCTGGTTTTCGACTAACTTAGCTATATATATATAGTTTTACGTAAATGTTTGATATTCACAAATTATACATTAAATTTTTTTTATTCACTGTTGAAGGACACATCAAAAGTCTAAAATAACAAATAAAACAACCTGTACAATACTTGGTATAGCTAATGCACAAAAAGTACCTTATCGTGTGCCCTATAACCTTCTTAACACATTCAACATGTCTTTACATTTGTCTAAAAGCAATTTTAAAATTTATTGGAATTATGAAAAAACCTCAATATTACGGCGTCGTGTGAAAGGGGCTGTTACGAGAAAAAAAAAGTTGGAAATTCGTGAAAAGTTGCGAGGAAATTTGATATATTTATTCGTCGATTTGCATGATTTAAATTTTCGATCGTATTTTGACTCGCGTAAAAATTGTTGGAATAATTTGCTCATGATATGTTTGTCGGCGACATCGACTCCTATAAAATGCGACTAATTACAATATGATATGGATTCCGGTGACGTATTTAGCTCCCGCGCCCATGGTTTCTTTTGAAAAATACTTCAATAAAATGTACAACTTAACAAAATGCCAATCGCGTTTAACCGTGCGTACGTAACTAGACTCTTAAAAAAAATGAAGCTGTACAATGCTCAACAATATATAAGTTAAGAAAGCTCGAAGCCGGTGTTGCTGGTTATAGCGTAGCGTAACTTCTCTCTTAAAGTGCTTTTTTTCTGATAATTCGGTAGCTTCAGAAGATTGAAACAAGTGGATGACGTTGGCAGACGATTGACAGGGTCCTTCTTGCGGACGGCGAAAAAACCACGCAAGACGCTGCCCACCGTGTCGCCCGTGTCCTGCGAGAAAGAAAACGTAAGATTTTATCTTTTTGCCTATTTTGCCAAGTCCTTTTTTTACGCATACCTGGTCGTCGCTAACTTCCACGCATCGTATCGAGAACGGAGGGTCCAAGTGGGCGAATCCGAGGAGAGGGGGTTTCGAACAACTGGTCACAAACTGCAAAGAGACGGTTGTACGGTATATCGTTAAACTGATGTTTGAGAAACTTCAAGATGACAGATCAAAATACGATGTCGGCTAGTATTTTGTAACCATCGGACCTTTAAAAATAAACTGCGTTCGTGCGCCGAGAAATCCTTGTCCAAAATATCCCAAAGCCAACTTATGACTCTGTGGTTGTCGTGAAAGCCACCGTAGTAACGAGCGTGCCGCCTGTACGAGAGAGAAAAAAAAAACCATCGATATAATGACCACCTTTTTGCCATCCGTAAAAAACTACGGAAACCACTTACCTGAGATCCTCGAGATAAACTTCGAGAGTGTCTCCCGATATGAGCCGTTGCACCTCGGGCGTGGAAAAGATGGCCATCCACTCGTGGTGGATTATGGAGCGGAAGCCGCGGATGAATGCCGCGGTTTGCTCCTTGATTTGAACGTGCATCCGGAAGTGGGCCATCAAGTGAATGTAGCTGATTCTGAGTTGGGCGAAATTGGAAAAGATGAGAAAAACACAAGTTGGACACGATGCGACGGCACGGGAGATCTCACTTGTTCTCGTTGGTGACCGGAACAGCCCTTCCCCCCGGAATCAGCTCGTGAGTCACCACCTGACCCATGCAGTCGTCGTCGTACGAAAACGTCAAGTCCAAATCGCGGATGTCGCTGTCGTAATGCTAAAAAATCGGCGAAAGAGAGGGTCAGAGAGCGGTCCTTATCTGGGAGCGTGGAATCCGATGGATTTCGGTACCTTGATGTAAGTCAGGCTTTTATAAAGATCGGGATCCAGAGACGGAAGCTCGTCTATCGAACTGTAGAGGGCGCTATGCTGGTGACCGAGCACCTGACTTAGGAAAAAGGAGGCGAAAGGCACGTCCACCACAATGCCCTAGAAAAGGGGGAATCGAGATTATTATGTTTTAACAGGATGTTCGGTAAATTTACCACTCGAGGATTTCAAAATTCATCCACAAATTCTCGAGGATTCGTCACGTAAGAAATCCAATCGCTCTTTACCTCGTAGACCGCTTTTCCCAGCATGCGACCCACGAATTCGAAGAGCTGCAGGTGGTTTTCGTGAATGTGAGACGTGGGCGAAGGATACAGTCGCTCCTCGCTCGTCACTTTGAACAAGTTCAGAGAAGGATTGAACACTCGCTTGATGGTCTCTTCCAAGAACTCTTTGAAGACGCCGTCCTGGTCTATGCCGGCCTCGTCCAGACCCTGTTTTTGAGATGGAGTGTTTCGGGATCGTAATTATCGAACACTTTTCAGAATTTCAGAAAAAACCGCCATAGACTGGTCTCTACGGTATTATTATCCTGAAAATATTACCTGCTCGTTCACGAACTTGACCCTTATGACGCCCTTCAATGCCTGCGGCGGAAGCATGGCAAGCTGACGATAGCCATCCTGCAATTTTTACACGTTATTTGAATGAAACGAAAGTAAAGCGTGATACGGGATGCGAACTAACCTCCACGATGCGAGACCGGTGCACGGTTACTAACGTGGACTGAGGCGAAGCGCAGGCAGACTCCGTAAGACCGAGAACGGCTTTCTCGTTGGTGATGTACTTGCGGAACAACAAGACCCTCTGGCAAGAAGAAGAATAAAAAGTTGATTTTAAATTTTCGAAAAAGGACTTTGGGTCCAGCGGCGTAACCACGGATTTTTGTTCCCGGGAAGGCGCATTTATATTTTGGGGGTAGATTACAGTCATCAGATGTTGCGCTGCCGATGTTAAACTTACACCATTTACGAAAAACAGGGTGGCCACACAATTTTCATTTTCAATTTCCCTGACTTTTATCCCAAAATTCCCTGATTTAAACTTATTCGGTTATGCACACACATTTTTATGCATAATGAGGTGTATAAAAGCACTTTATTTGGCATTTTCAAATTTTTAGCAAGCAATTTCAAAGAATATTAAAAATCAGAGCATTTATCAAACGGAACAAAACTGCGGCTTTGATTGTTACACAGCCAACTTGGCTCTCTTTTGGACAAATGTCCAATAATCCAATAACAGCATATAGGTGAAAAAAATGCATTTTGTGGAAAGAAACAATTTCATAAAAAAAAATATAAAAAAATGATATTTCGAGAGTATTGGGGATGGGTCTGCTGGAAGACAGAGTGCTGGGATGGCATTTTGCTTGGAAAGTGGAAAATTTCCACGACCACTTTTTCCCCCCCTGACTTCCCTTATCTGTGGCCACCCTGGAAAAATAAACACTCGGCCCTACGTCTAAATTTTGCAACCAGATAGTTACGCCACTGTTCGGATACGACGAGACGGTGATAAAGACAGCGCAATCGTACCTCTTTGTGAGGGACGATGTGAGGAACCTTCTGCAGCAAAACTTGAGCGCTTTTCCGTCCTTTGTCCAAGTCGCTCATGAAGCAACTCGGTCGAATATCTCTGCAAAGCGTATAACAAAAAAAAGAATTGCGGAAGTCTGTTTACGAGAAAAACGCTTGATTCGAGCCATCCACCGCATTGTTCCGCAGTTTACTTGATAAGCCAGTGATCGTCGGGGGAATACTTTCGCCGACAGTCTCGCTGGTACAGCAACATCAGTAACGTGTGAATGGAATTGAAAAACAGACTGTGATTCACCGCTTTTGCATCTATCGAGATCGTGACGATAAAAGAGGAGAGTTTGAGACGAGAGAGCACGTGTACATAGGCGAGTCAAATGAAAATATGCCGCAGGTCGTTTAAATGAGCGACAATTCGATCGTGAGTCAATGACACAGTTTGGGCCTTTGAGGGTCCTTTCTGATCATTCCGATGGACCCCACTCGAGGTTGGTAGGAATATTTCGGTTGGCCGCAATTCCCTAAATTGTGTCTCAGTCTAAACCGAGGTCCCGTGTAGATCCCCCTTGCTCACTATGCATTAAAGACCCTTCGAGAGGAGTGGAATTCCCCCCACCGGCGCCCGAGTGGGTTACGTGCTTGCCTCTCGATACTAAGATGCTGGGTTCGCTCCCGTGTCGAGGTCGGTGGGAATTTTTACGAATGGGAGAAGTTACATGTAATTCCCTAAGTGGCAACTCTTTCGGATGAGTTTAAACCGAGGTCCGGTGTTGATTTTTGCACGTTAAGGACCCCTCGAGAGGGGGTGGAAGTCCCCCTCTCATAGCCAAAATTCCCAGGTAAGTGATGAAGACTCGTCCCCTGGCGTTGGTGTCCGGCCCTCGTGTCGCAGCAACAGACCAACGTTGAAAGTCGACGAAACAAATTTTCATTTGACTCGCCAATGTCAGACGAATCGGAACTCACCGATGAGATTATGCCAGATGATTTTGTAAACGAACTGGTTGAGAAAGTTGCTCATGTCCACTAGATCGTCGAGGCGAAACGGCCGTTGCTGCTCATACAGTTCCATATCGTCCAGAATGCTGCGAAGAAACGAGCGGACACAACTCATGTTTTAACGGTCTCTTTATGGACAAAAAATCATGCGAACGCGGAAAGGACGTACGTGATGAGATGGGTTGTGCAGTCGCAGAATAGCATCAGCATCTGGAATTCGGGCGCCGTCGTTTTGGTGTTTATCGCCAGGTGGTCGAGAAACGACTTTAGGCCAAAGTTGGGGCCCAAGGATGAAATGAACTTCCACAGGTTGGGTAAAACAACGTCCTGGTAGCAAAGACCTGCATTCAAAATGCGAGTGGAAACAATTCGGATGATTATCTTTTACATCGCTTCTACGACTCGTTTCTAAAATGTCTCGTAGCAAAGAGACTTATCGTCGAGTACCTGTGAGGAGGTCCAACCTGAGTTGAGTGAAAGTGGCTAGGGCCATCTGATAGAGAGAACATGTTATGGCTACCGACGTGGTTTCCGGGGAGCCCAATTTGAGGTACTTGTTAGGCATGGCCTTGGAAGAGGCCCTTTCGAAGGCCTTTTTCAGAAAATCTTGAATGAAAACAAGACACGTTTTAAGCAAAATTTCAATCGAAGAAAATCTTGACGTTTTACGTTTTCATCGAACTTCTTTCGTTTACTAGATGGTTTGGTGGGCGATGTGATAGAAGACGTTGCCTCGAATCTTCCGTTTGAATCGTTGGGACTGCCGACGTGCCCCATGAGACGAATGAGCGGAGAAAACGTAACATTGAGCATGCCCACGCTCCACAGCAGCTGAAGTTGCTTTTTAATGAACGGGACGGCCTCGTGTAAACTACGGGAAGAGAACGGTCTTTGTAACATTCAACGATTCGAGTACGTAAGACGAAACATGCTTTCGATCGTAGAACAGCGGTATTCGAACTTCCCTCGGAATTGGGGCCCAGTCTGTCTAGGGTCCTTTCTAACAAGTGAATCTACGCGATACGCACGTATAGATTAATCGGTTAGTCCCGTAGACCCTCTACGGGATCAACTCGCAACCGGTTGGGCCTTTGGGCCCTTAAACCTCAACCAACAACAACAACAAGGGTGTGAATCGAACAACTGACTTAAAAAGTCCCAACGAAACCCGCTTAAGACACTCCGACGGCACAAATCGAAATTACGGAACCCCTGAAAACATTCAGCGGATCTCCGTTTGAATACCGCTGTTGAAGATGAGACCTTTACGGACTACGTTTCAAAGTGCTTTTACCCCGCATCGATCTTCTGCGAAAACCATCCCAAGACGGGATGCCAGTGCGTCAAGTTGGATTGTCTGCTAACGACGTAACTCTGGCAGCATTCTAGAAGCTTGATGGTAACATTCTACGTGGAAGAGAAAAAGCGTAATCGTTAACTCTCGGGTGGAGAAATATTTGCGGCTTTTTTTTGTGTGCAAAAATGCGGCATGAAATATCAAACCATGAAGTCCAACAATGTCGTCTGAAGCACGGCATCTTGCGATTGGTGGGCCAGCAGCTGTAATAAAAACGGTGGAAGCCCAAAATTAAGGCAAAAATGAACAATTCAAATAGGGGTGGTTCGACCTGCGGCCCTTGACCAACATTCAAGAAAATACGTGGTCCATCGTAGTTTTACGGTTGATGTTTTGAATAACTGCCGAGTTGCTGCGAGATATTTTTTATGAATTTCAATAATTTGTGTAATCATTTAATTTGCGCAACAATTAATTATGCTGGTCCAAATAAAAGGATCTACTCAAAAAACACAATTTCACGCGTGCTTTTTTACAATAATACTTAATCCGGATTTTGCAGAGATCAACCGTAATTTGTGCGTGACCAGAGTTTGGTTCATGTTGAAATGCACTCTGGGCTCTTTCGGAACGATGCGTCGGACCATCCTGATTTAGATGGAAAACTCACCTTCCTGTCCAAATACGCGGCATGAATTAGATTTCCCAGTAACGACAATGAGCTGCCTCCGTCCAGAGACGAGACGACCAAGCGGAATTGCTGACCGCCGCACAGGAAGGCGGTGGTTTTCAGTAGGACCTCGTGTTGGCTGAAGAGGCTGAGGCACTTGAAAAATATCACGAAACATAAATTTCGGCAAAATGGACAAATTCGAGCGTCGTTTCGAAGCGTTAGTCCGATAAACCGCTAACTGTTTTTCATTCGATATCAAAAACTTTTTGTGGCGGTAAATTTACCTCCTGGGATTTGGTGGATACGTGGAGAATTAGAGCGGGCACGGACATCACGTGAATGAGGAATTGGGCAACGAGGTTATCGGAAAATTGCGCACCTACCATCGGCCTAGTAGGTGAAATGAGAAAAAAATTAGACGCCGACAAACGAGCGATTTGAAAAATAAGTAATCGGGAGACGAGGTGGTCTTTACCGCACTGCTAACGTAATTGTGGCGGATATTGCGGCGTGTTTCAGAGAGGGAACGGTTCGCGCCATGCCCTTCAACAACAGGATCTGTTAAGATTAAGAACGCCTATTAAGTCAAAATATCCCGATGTATCGATTTGAGGCGAAACCGCCAACGTGACGGGAAAGTCATACCTGAAGGGTCTGATAAAGCCCCTTCATCACCAAGTGACCCATGATGTTAGCGCACAGTTGGTTCATCACAGGCCGCAGCGGTTCATCTGCAATTACGATTAGTTTTACAGTTGTTTTTTTCATTTTTTCGTGACTGTTGCGGGAACTTTTTATGAGGAATTTTTCTTACTGGACTTGCTGGACAATATCTTCCACGTGTTGGCCGAGGTGAAGATCACCAGCGTGTGCAAGTGCAACATGATGGCCTTGCTGTCCGTCGGCGATTCCGGCTGCGAATAAAAAAAAGATGTTAGCTTATATCGTCTTCCGGAATCGAGGTATAAAAGAATATTTCCAGTTACCTTTAATCGCTGTAGGTACGAACAGCATTGCCACAGCAGTATTTTGATCTGGCGGATGCAGCGCAGGGTGTGCTGCTTGATTAAGGTTATGCTGACGTAACAGTGCTGCGATTAAAATTTTTAAAAAGAGGAATTTTGTAAGTTCACGTACAGGCGAAATTACTTTTCACGACAATTGCGAGTTTAAAGCCCCGTTCTCACGATGACACCGGTGTCCTTAAATGTCAGGACATTAGCTACCCCGGCATTTACCCGTTCTCGCGATGCCACTGAGATGTCGCGGTTTGAGTAGCATGGCGTAGCATTTCGTCTGCTCCAGAACCGTTTGTCGTTAATTTTTATTTCTTCTAAATATTTTGTTGCACATGCGGATTGCCAGAATTTTCTATCGCACATATTTTATGCCGTATAATCGACAGACGAGCAAAAATGTGGCTTCGGCATTTTCCGTTTTTGTAATCCGCTCGATGTTTGTCTCGCAAACACGGGATGTCGATGATATTGTTCTCGAAACTTAAAAATATCAGATGAGAGTCGAACACAATTCCAAAATAAATTTAAAATTGATTTCGATTAACAAATAAAGTTTTATGACGCCTCGATTCCGCTAAAATGGCCGTTCACACGGTGATAGTGCAGCTGGTGCCGTGCCGTCGGTGTCAAATATCAAAATTTTTTGATAGGCGACATCGCCCAATCGATGCTGTGACGCCGTTTGCATGATGGCACTGATGCGACATTCGATGTCCTGACATTAGCGGCACGTGAGGACGGGGCTTTAAACTTTAAATTTATCGATTGCCAGAACTGCGATTCTGCAATCGAACTCTTGACGGTACGTTTGATTTTTGTAATGTCCGGGTTTCTGTCGGTGAACTTACTTTCATGTTTTCAACGTCCATGCTGGCCACGATGTGACGGCAAATGTTCTGGAACCTCTGCGAGGCGACAAATCATTTTTAAAATAATTAATCACCGATGATCCGTAAACTCGAGAATAGATAAGACACGATATTTATGAACCGGAAGTCGTTGATCCGAGCCTACCTTGTGATCGCAATCCTCATCGAAAATCATGAGGAATTTCGACAGCACTTTAAATACGTCTAAAGCTGAAGACGAACGAGAGAAAAAAACAAGTTAAAAGCTTGAGATCGAGTCGAGCGTTTGAATATTCCGATGGTGGGCTCACCTATATGTCTGGAAGTTGCGGGATCGAACTGTTCCGGGAACATTTCGTCGGATTCGCTCCTGCTCGGAAAACACATTTTTGCCATTATTGACTATTTTAAAATATTTAACGAAGTGGTATTGAAACCGGGTCGTTTTTATAAAAGTTTTGATTATTTTCGGAAGACGTAAACGTACCTGATGTCCCGATTAAGTTTCTGTCGCAGCAGATAGCCGCGGATGTGAGCCTGAGAAAAGTTCGAGAGGAAATCAGATTTGGACAAATTGGAATTAATTTTGTTCCGGATATTTGTTTCGCCGCCGTCACCCACCTGTATGCATACTGCGGCTTGCTCTCGCCTTCGCTCTTGGGCCCTCTCCTGCCTCGCCTGCTTGGTCTGCTCCAGGAACTGGTCCTTCTTCTTGGTCTCTGCTTTGCCGCTGAACATGTTGACACCAGAAGGAACGGTTGTTGAAGGACACCGGATCGCTCGATCATTTACTGGAAAACGTAAGTTGAAACGCTTGAACCGAGTGCAATACCGGTACCAAGTTTTGTTATCCTCGTGGTAATCGGGAGACAATGATAGAACATGCTTTCCCAACTGTGGTTTTTGCGGTTTTTTCCAAGAGAACAACGGGCTAGTTCCTCTAAAATTGGTCGTGACCGTCATGCTTCCTCTCTTCTATAACGCTTTATTTATAATTTCCTCATATTGACCAGACCTTCTTTGTCGATGCTTAGGTCCTCTTTACCTTCGTGAATCGCAATATATTGGAGAAATTTTCGGGACATATATCGGATTGATGAATCTTGAGGTTCAATTCAACTCAGCACCCTACAGTCGGCCAATAAATGCCATATGGTAACTGGGGGTCGTACCCAATTTCAGGAGAATGCTCCCCTAAGTCAGTAGCGACTTGGACATCATTGTTAGAATTTTCGTGTGTTTATTGGGTGATATTTTAAAGCCCTAATAGACGCGTGCGTGAAGTTCAAAGTGATTAAGCAAGATAAATAAGAGGAATTCAAGGCTGATTTTTTAAAGGAACTATCCCGACATTAGGTTGTAAACACAGAAATCATAGCCACAGAAATTAAAAACTTTGTATAAATACACACAAGAATCCAAAGATCCGTTTACAAACCGTGGATTGCCTCGGTGCCATCAGTGTAATTAGAGCATCAAAATCAATGTACGCGCTATTATAAGAAAGATGACAACCGCTGGAAGTATAGAGCAACACTCTTCTTTAACTGTTTTCAACGTTTACGTGAAAATTCGGAAAGATTATCAATAAGAAAATGACCGAAAAAGGGTTGTTCCAACGACAGCAATGTTTACCATGGGGTTGTAGAAGAACAAGTCTAGGCCTAATCGTTATTAGCCTCGAACTGCGGGCTAGATATTGGCGATTTCTCCTCCTCGTACCGGCTTGAGGATCTCCGAAATGATCCCGGACGACATCTTCTCACTTTTTCTCGGTTTTATTCGTTTTTTAGGTCGATATTTAGCCCCAGAAATGGCCACGGAAGACAACCCAGGCTTGTAATTGAAATAACCGAGTTTCGAACGCCACCAGAGCGGCGCCACCTGTCGATGTTCCAGACGGAAGAGGGTCGTTCCGAAAATACGGTAAACAAGCCGTTCTGAATTTTTTGAGTGCTATAGTGCTGTTTTGTTGGCTATTTTAACGCTTTTTACGCTGATTTTTTTTTTAATTTAATACGCGATGGATAAGACGGGATGATAAGGCTGGTGTCCGTGACTTAGTTGGCTGGATTTTAAAGAGGCATCGATTGAATTAAGGGCTGCCGAAGTACCAAGGTCACGATCTACCTCAACAGCTGATTTCTATTTTTTTGTTGCTAAAAAGTTGTTATGAAGCTGCTAATATCGTCAGGTCGTCAGTTAAGGAGGAATTTCAGTGATTCTATGAAATTTGTACCTCGCAGCGACGCTTATACGGTAACTATATGTGGATTGACCAGATAGTGATAATATATAGCGCATGGTCTAGCTCAAGTCTGTACATGTTGGAGGGGGGAGGGGAGGAAGGGTAGGGGGTAGGGTCCAGACTGCTCTGGCTATAGGATCGCCAGGGTTATGCAGGGCAGAATGGGCACAATCAAGGCCGTATATGTGATCACATTTTTTTCAGGGGGGGGGGGGGAGGGGTATGGTGTCCAAAAATCGTGGAAAATTGGCGGATTTGGGTTGAAATTTGCAAAATTATTGGATTTGGGGGGGAGATCAATCCCCCCACCATATATTCGGCCTTGGGCACAAGTGAAATCGCAGAAAAGTTGGGTTTGTATCTTGAAAATCGCACTTTTACCTTCGAAAAATCAAAAGTGCAATTTGTAATATTTCTGGATTTCGAGGGGATGTTCTTCATCCCTCCCCCATGAACGGTCTTGGTCTAGCTATAAGTGGTTCATACATGGAAAGATCGATTGCAATTAAGTTACTCGAAAACTGTGCCTTATTATCGACATGTCTAGACCTGCCCGACAAGTTTGTGAAGTGTCCCTTACATTAATTGTTTAAGCCCTCTATGAACTTAGTAGTCTTTGGGCCTCTAAACCTCTACCAACCAACACTATGGAGCGTATTAATTTAAGGGAACCATTAATGGCCCCGCAATTTTGAGGGGGTTCATCTATGCACTTTCCTAGCTGCTGATTTAATGAAAAGGCAGTGTCAAATGTATCTAATAAAGAAACCTCCGTGTTCCTATTTGACATCAAATTGAGCGAGGGTATACATTCTTCAAGTAGGTCCTTGTAGAATGTATTAGAAATGTAATTTATCTGGACTATGATAGTTGTTAAAAAAAATGCGGTCGTTTTTCTTTAAGATGAAATTCTTGTTCGATGTCGTTTTGTTTTTTAACTGATTTTCTTTCAATTTTTCACGCATGCAGAATGCGGAGCTAGAAGAGCTGAGATCGTTTCTGCGCCACGCCCGTCGTCTTCTGGTCTTATCCGGCGCCGGCATCTCCACCGAAAGCGGCATCCCCGACTACCGCTCCGAAGGCGTAGGTCTGTACGCCCGCAGTTCCAACCGGCCAGTCCAGTTCCAGCAGTTCCTAGCGGACGAGGTCGTCCGACGTAGGTACTGGGCCCGCAACTTCGTCGGTTGGCCGAGGTTTTCCTCCGTGTTGCCCAACGACACCCACCGTGCCCTACGCCGATTGGAAAACAAGATCGGCTGCCTGGTGACCCAGAACGTGGACCGGCTGCACCACAAGGCCGGATCCGCCGGGGTGGTGGAACTGCACGGCACCGCTTTCGAGGTGCTCTGCCTGAACTGCAAAGAATCGATGTGCAGGCACGAGCTTCAGGAGAGGATGAGGGCCGAAAACCCGCACTTGAGCGCCGAGCAGACGGAGATCAGGCCCGACGGTGACGTGGACCTGGCAACCGTAAGTTAAAATCCGTATTTGAGTCCCGCGCAAAGCCTTTTGAAAAAAATCTTCGCTCGCATTACTCTAAGGAATCGGTGGAGAGGTTCAAGCCTCCGCTTTGCGGCACTTGCGGCGGTATCATGAAGCCGGACATAGTGTTTTTCGGCGACAATGTTCCCAAACCCAGAGTGGACAAGGTGTACCAGGAGCTGAGGAGTAGCGACGCGCTGCTGGTTGTCGGTTCTTCGTTGCAGGTAATTATTCCCACCTTGTGCGTGGTTACTCGCTTTTGTTATCGCGCTACGCAAGGACCAGAGGGTTAGGGTCCTTGGAGTGGCGGACTGGGTCTAAAAATATTGATTGCTAGGTTAAAAAAAAGGGGACCCACCAACAACTAACAGTAGAACTCGCTTCACGGGGCCAGTTCGCCACTGTGACCGCGAGGAGCCCAATGACAGAGACCTTTACGGAAATGTTCGGCTACTCGAAACGTCTAAAAATAAAATGTCCACACTCGGAACCTGTTTTTTTTTTTTTTTTTGACCGCTAGGTGTTCTCCGGATATCGTTTCGCCCTGGAAGCCAACGAGCGGAAGCTGCCCATCGCCATCGTGAGCATCGGCCCCACCAGAGCGGACCACATGGCCACCCTTAAAATCAGCCGAAGGTGCGGACCTATTTTCGAGAGGCTGATCCGCCAATCGTGACGGTGCGTACACGTTTCGTAGAAATTCGGACACGAGGCCTGCGGTTCAAATGCGGCGCTCGGTGGGTAACATTTAGAGAAAAATGTTGAAAAA
Source organism: Julus scandinavius (assembly GCA_034696685.1). Lineage (NCBI taxonomy): Eukaryota > Metazoa > Arthropoda > Diplopoda > Julida > Julidae > Julus > Julus scandinavius. The sequence goes on along the minus strand of JAQGAE010000305.1, from coordinate 19,396 downwards.
TTTGAAAATCTAAGTTTGATGACTGTAGACATGAAATTTTAATCTTGCTGTATAAATGTGGGGGGGGAAATACAAATACAGTGGAACCTCGCTTAACGAGCACCTCGCAAAAACAAATAATTTGCATATCGAGTAATATAAATTATAAAAAATTGACTCGCTTAACGAGTGACGTGGATAGGGGAATCCGCTACAAATTTATTCAATGAGAATGTGGTGTCGCATTTTTACCAAATTTTGAAGCGTCGGCAAAAACAAATGTCTCTAGACAGCTTTCTAGAAAAAAGGAATTAGGTATGAATGTATGTAGGTAGGAATATATGTATTTTTCTTTGAATAAATGTTACACATAACGTTTTTTTGAGTTGTTTTTTTTGAAAATTTCAATTTTTGAGTATTTTTTTCGGCATGGAACGCATTATCGTATTTCACATCAATTTATATGGTAAAAATTGTTTCGCTTTACGAGTAAGACTCTGGAACGAATTATACTCGTTATGCGAGGTTCCACTGTACCATAAAATGTGGCTACTTTGGGCCGGGGAAGGGAATGTAACTTTGGGCAAGTCATTGTTTTGCCCAGTCAGAATTTCGTAAGCGGGCTTAAATGGTGCATTTTCAGCCGGTTGTTCGATTCGCGCTCTTCCGTCGCATTGTGGTGACTTGCCGATATTTTCCAAATTTGACATTTTCTAAATGACATCTGTTTTATGTTTATGCTAATTCAGTCAAACTTTCATCTCGGAAGGAAAAACTAAAACAGCTGTTGCTAAAACAGGTCGATATAGTGATTCGTACGTACCACAACTATTATCAACCACATTTACGTGGTTTAAGGAAGTTGGCAGCCTCGCATTATGGTAATATTCACGTTTTTGGTAAATATGAACTCCGTAAAATTTACAATCAATGTACGGAAGGATCGTTCCGCAAACTCGGTCGTGGTGTACCTTCACGGTACACTAGATCACTGGACCACGGTCATCGTTGCACGTAAAATGTAAAGATGGGAGATTGAGTTTTTTTTCCGTACATTGGTTATTTCGAAATTAAACCCAGATGCCGATAAATGCTTCGCTGAAGCAGAGATTCGACGTAATGCGAGCGGGGCGTGAAGACGGGAGAGGTCGGATCTTCGTTTAATTAACCTCTGACTAAATTTTGTGTTTGTGCTCAATTCTGAATTTTTGTTGTGTTTTTTTACAACTTATTAAAAATCAGAAAACAATCTTCGGTGACAATTTTGTGACACGTGACTCTTGATTTTTTTTCTCTATCGAGGAACATTTGTTCTGCATTATATGTGCAATTTATGATATTTCTAGATATATCCTTATAATCAGAGTCGTTTTTAAATTGTTTTCCTGTAATTATTGTTTTATTTAAAATTATTTTTAAAATACAGAAAAATAATAGTCATTTTTCTGCACTTCTTTTGGATTTTTCTGGAAATGAAATTTTAAAAAGAAGTTAGCAGAAAAATAAAAAATAAACCAAATAAGTTAAGTTAGTGAAGTTGATAAGAAACATTATTAACTTAAAATGAAGTAAATTTGCAGGAGGCGATGCGTGACGGTTCTTCCTGGCGTTTATTTGCGTTGTGAAAAGGTGAAAAGTGTCAACATTTTACTTTTTTGTGTGATCTATTTGACTCGTTACCTTTTCGAAGGTTTGACCCCCATCTGTGTTTTAAACACATTTTTCGCTTTTTTGGGTCCCCCGACAACGCCGAATTCTGCATTAGGCTATAAAGTATACGCCCCGATAATGCCTAGGGCCCCGGAACTCTTGTGGGCCCGTACAAAAGTTGAAGCAAGAAATTCCACTAGGTTCAGGCTCTTCGTTTTTAACTGTGCAAGGGCACCAAAACCAGGAAATAATCATTTTTACAAGCTGTTTCGGAACAAATTTCACAACGTTTGCACGTGACGAACTTTCCCTTTGGAACAAATTTCACATCGTTTGCACGGGACGGATTTCCAATTTAATAGGAACAAATTTCACTATATGTTTGCACGTGAGGAACTTTCCCTTTGGAACAAATTTCACATCGTTTGCACGTGAAGGACTTCCAATAGGAATAAATTTCACGTCGTTTGCACTTGACTGACTTCTATTCCGGAACAAATTTCTCAACGTTTGCACGTGACTGACTTCTATTCCGGAACAAGTTTCACTATATGTTTGCACGTGAGGAACTATTTCTTTGGAACAAATTTGACAACGTTTGCACGTGAAGGACTTTCAATAGGATCAAATTTCACATCGTTTGCACGTGACTGATTTCCAACAGGAACAAATTTTACAACGTTTGCACGTGACGGACTTCCACTTAGGAACAAATTTATCAACCGTTTTGCGCATCGAATTAATTAATTCACTTCCGTTGCATTACTGCATAGTATTTCATACCTTTCTTTTTTTACACAAGAAACAGAGTCCTATACGTCGAATAAAATATATGTTTGAAATTCGTGTAAAATACGAGTTTATGGCGGAATATCCTGTATCCGTCGGAGAATTTGCAATGAAAAAACAAAAAAATGCATTTTTCCAAACTTTGTTCACACGCTTTGGTAAAATATTGCGTATTTGATTGCAAAAAGGGGGCTTAAAACATGAGATGAGCTTTGAAATATGCATTGAATTTTTTTCCAACACCCTGTCTATAAGATCAAGGTCTAAAATCGTATCCATGCAGGACGATTACGAAATTTCAAAAATTCCAATAACTTGTGGCGTTTTAATTACGTGAATTGTGACTATAGGACACCTTAAAGAGCCCTTAGGGACATTTTTGACATAATCCGGCCCTGACCCTCGATCTGTACCTTATTTTGAAGATGATTGAGAAACATGAAGTAATTTGGAGGAGGAGAGAGCGAGTGATGTATATATAAACGTGAAAGCGTGGGATTGTTTCTCATTCTCTTATTCGTCGGTGCATTCGTTTCAGACGTTGACTTCGAGAGGCTGAAATTAAACGCTTTCATCGAGCGAAGATAACAAGAAATTCATTCTACTTATACTAAGCGTTTGTTGCATCTTCGAAATGGAAGCGAAGAGTAATGGTCTTGTTGTTCTTCTGTCGGGGAAATGTTTTAGGACCGTCCTTCTAATCTTGGTTTGGGTAAGTGACACCACCCTTATTACAAAATTAAACTTTGGTTTTTGCCGAGCTATTGATTCTTGCTATAAAATACGTCTTCAAATGAGCTTTTAGAAATTATAACGAATTTAAGAACTGTTTATGGAGGCTTCTTTTTGCGTTCGATTTGAACGTTCTAGAACTGGATCACGTGATCATTTAGAACGAACAAGTGGCGTTCGAAATTCCGAAATGTCATTTTTGAGTTTTAAAAGTAGTAAAGTATACTTTCTATAAAAACGTGATGATTAAAATGGTTCATGTTGAAGAATTTGAACCTCTACGAATAAGCAAAGCGAGTTTAGAATAGGATCACTTACTTAGAATGCATTTAGTACCTTTTAAAAACAATAAATTTCATGGGTTACATTTTGAATGTTTTGAAATCCATAATCCCTTCCATAGGTTTAGTTTTGAACCTTAATCACTTCCCTAGGTTCCGTTTCCAACCTTTTGAAACCATGACATCTTCTATAGATTTAGTTGCACTTCGATAGGATCCATTTTGAACCTTTAAAAATCTTAATTCCTTCCATAGGTTCCATTTCGAACCTTTGAAAACGATGATAAATGTCTTAGTTTTAAGTTTGAATCTTTTAAAACAATTACTTCCACAGGTTCCATTTTGAACTTTTAAAAAAAAACTGTTGTCACTTTCATAGGTTCCATTTCGAACCTTTTGAAACCATAATCCCTTCCACATGTTCAGTTTTGAACCTTAACCACTTCCCTAGGTTCCATTTCCAACCTTTTGAAACCATGACAACTTCTGTAGATTTAGTTACACTTCGATAGGTTACATTTCGAACCTTTACAAATCGTAATTCGTTCCATTTCGAACCTTTGAAAACGGTCTTAGTTCCCATTTTGAATATTTTAAAGCCATAATCAATTCGATAGGTTCCCTTTTGAACCTTTAAGAACCTTAATTACTTTCACAGGTCCAATGTTTAACTTTTAGAAAACTATAATCACTTGTATGGGGTTCCATTTCGAACCTTTTGAAACCATGACAACTTCTATTATACATGTATTTGCACCTCGCTAGGTTCCATTTTGAACCTTTTTAAACTATAACCAGTTCAATTTCTGCTGCAGCAGTTCATAGAACACAACACAAAGGATCTTTTTTGCTTTTATAACTTTGTTTAAACCTAAACATGCTAATAATTTAAATGTATAGATAAAAATGAAGGGAGCACCTGCAGCTGAAAAATGTTTACTAGAATGTCCATAACATATTCTATAAACAGGCCTTCCACGAATTTTTGTTTATTTTGTTGGCACATGATGTGTTCTGAGCGAGGAGAAGGATGCTTTTAGTACTTTTTTAAATTTAGCTTCCCTCACGTTTGCTACGCACTCGCAGTTGGCAAAACTCCTAAACATAATTTAAAAACCTTGAATTTGATCTAAATTGTGTTTTTTGGCATTTAAACCGGACTTGACCTCCATTTTTCCCGAATATTTGACGATGTGTTCTAATTGCGATCCCGTTGCTTATTTTTTTTCTCCAGGTGGCGATGACCGTGTCCGGCCACGGCCGCTTAATAGAGCCACCCTCGAGGTCCACCATGTGGAGATTCAATTTCGACAATCCAACCAATTACAACGACATGGAACTCTTCTGCGGGGGATTCACGGTATTAAAAACTACGCACTTCCGGTTGCCAGAACTAGACACATGTTCTAGATTTGGGGGAAAAAAGGGGGTCATTAAAAAAAAACATGAAAGATTATTTGAATCTTCACAACATAATTTAATGTTTTAGTTCTGATAAGGTGCGGCGCCTTATGAAACGATAGTTTATTCAAATATTTAGAATGAGATGTTGTTCTAGATTTCAAATATTTAGAATGTGATGTTCTACATTTCATATGTATTTAGAACGAGGTGTACTCCAAATTTATAAATTTGGAATGAAATGCTGTTCTAGACTTCAGATACTTAGAATGAGGTATTCTACAATTCAAATATTTGAATGTTCTAGAATTCATAAGTTTAAAATATGATCTTCTAGATTTCATAGATCTCGAATGAGGTATTCTAGAATTCAAGTATTTGGAAAGAGATGGATGTTCCAGAATTCAAATATTTAAAATTAAATCTTGTTCTAGAGTTCAAATGTTTAAAATCTTATATAGAACTCAAATACTTAGAATGAAGTATTCTGAAATTCAAATATTTGGAATGCAATGTTGTTCCAGAATTCAAATATTTAGAATGAGGTGTTCCAGAAGGTAAACTTTTTGAAGAATTCTGTTTAAATGAATACGAGAAAGTGTTCTGATTTCGTTTGAACACTGATTTTTTGTTTGTTCCGCAGCGCCAGTATTCCAAAAATGGCGGCAAGTGTGGCATCTGCGGTGACCCCTGGGATGCCACGCAACCGAGGGACAACGAGGCTGGAGGACTGTACGGCAACGGCATCGTGGTGGCCACCTACAACAAGGGCCAGATGATAAGGGCCTCCGTCGAACTCACAGCCGCCCACAAGGGACACTTCGAGTTTCGCACCTGTCCAGCACCCTCTATCCCCACGGTCGAAGTCACCCAGGAGTGTCTTGACCAGTACGTATTGCTTATAACGGATCGGACACTAACATTCTGCCTCCTCCCCACACTGACCACTGTCCATTCTGAATTCCTGCAGACTTCCTCTGGAGCTGGCTGATGGATCCGGCACCAAGTACTACCTCCCACCCGGGTCCGGCAACGGAGTTTTCACCATCGATCTCCTCCTGCCCCCTGCCCTCACGTGCCAAAGATGCGTCTTCCAGTGGATCTACAAGTGTGGTACGTGTACTTCTAAAGTGTCCTAAATGTGGAATAAGTAGGCTTAAAAATGTGAAATGATGTCATTTTTGGGCATTTTGGTGACAGGAAACAACTGGGGCATTTGTCCCGACGGAAGCGGGAAAATCGGATGCGGTGCCCAGGAGGAGTTCCGGGGCTGCGCGGACATCACCGTACGAGATGTGGAAGGGGCTAGCCAGCACAATGCGCCTGCAGCAGGCGGGGCCACTTCGGTAACGCCCACCTTGGCTCCTCCCCCGTTTCATCAACAACACGTGACTCCTCCCCCTCCTCGGGCCCGAGCTAGCCGCCAATGTCAAGCCGTCTACATATGGGCGTTGGTCGCGGGAATGCACCAATGGTGCATTACCAACTGCAACCACGTGCCGGCCTATTGTCCGGACTCCCACTGCAAATGCACGTGATTGGACATCTAATTTAGATGGGCGTGTTTTATATTTTATCTCCTTTCAGACGATGGCTCTCAAATTGAGCCGATAGGCGTTAGTGTGCCACTCTGCGTGTATTCTTCTGTCGATGGAGGATCCGTTAAGTTATTTGTTAGTACGGAATGTGTGCGTAGTCACGATGCCCTGTGACGCCATCTGGTGGGAAATGTGTACGCGTTCTTTTAGATGCTGCGGTGCCAAAGCTATCTATTTATAATAGTGTGTTCCTATTTATGACTTTTTTTGCGCTGACGCCCGGTGCTTTTTAAACGGATGTCAGATTACGCCACCAAACGGCCGGTACGTGAACAGAGAGGATGTGAAAGAACTATGCCCATTGTGGTTGAAATTTGCGTTGCACCGTTTTGATTTTAGAGAATAAATATAATGGATAAAGTTGAATTTCGCTCATGGCTTTGCGGTAGTGGGAGTGTCTTGGTGGCAGTGGGAGTGGCTTAGTCACGATGAGAATGGCTTGTGGGAGTGTCTTAATTGCAATAAGTGTTAGTGACAGTGGGATTGACTTGGTGATAGTGGGAGTGTCTTGGTTGCAATGAGAATGGTTTGTGGGAGTCTTGGCCACGATGGGAATGGTTTGTGGGCGTGGCTTGTTCGCAATGAGAATGGCTCGTGGGAGTGTCTTAGTTGCAATAAGTGGAATTGACTTGGTGATAGTGGGAGTGTCTTAGTTGCAATGAGAATGGCTTGTGGGAATGACATGGTCGCGATGAGAATGGATTGTGGGCGTGCCTTGATCGCAATGAGAATGGCTTGTGGGAGTGTCTTGTCACAATGAGAATGGCATGTGGTAGTGTCTTGTCACAATGAGAATGGCCTGTGGGAGTGGATTAGTCGCGATGAGAATGGCTTGTGGGAGTGTCTTAGATGCAATAAGTGTTAGTGACAGTGGAATTGGCTTGGTGATAATGGGAGCGTCTTAGATGCAAAGAGAATGGCTTGTGGGAGTGTTAGTGACAGTGGGATTAGGTTGGTGATAGAGGGAATGTTTTAGTCGCAGTGAGTTACTTGTGGACTTTGTGTGTGTACTTACTGACAGTGGGAGTGGACTGGTAACAGTGAGAATGGATTTGTAGTTGGAGTGTCTAAGTAGGAGTGGCTTGATGTTAGTATCTTAGTCATAGTAGGAGTGGCTTAGTAGCAGTAGGGGGTGGTTTAGTACCAGTGAGTGGATTGGTGTCAGTGGGCGTGTCTTAAGTCAGTGGGAGTGATAATGATTTGACAGCATCTTATGTGTCTAATAGTCATGGTGGAAGTGTATTAGAAGTTGGAATTCCTTTGTAATTGCAGTGAGAACGACTTAGTGTCACTAAGAATGACTTAAAAGTAGTGAGAGTGTGCCCTAGTCTGAAATCCAAAACTTTGTAGTAGTCGTAGTGGCTCAATAGTAATGGGCGTGTCCTGATTTCAGTATTAGCTGCCTAGCAAACAGCGGGACTTAGTGGGAGTGTCCTAGTCGTAGCGGGGCGTGGTTTTCAAGCACGTACCCCTACCATTCTTAGTAAAATGAGCTTTAGTAATATTTCAGTTCTCTTTAATCAAAACAGTGACGTTTTTTTTACGATGGTGGGCATATATTCTTTTAAATCACTATTATTTATAATCAAACGAGGGGTTTGGATTTTGTCTTCCTACCTCAGGTATTTTTTGTTTCTCTTTTTTTTTTAAAGTAAATTTCAAGATGACGGGGCAATTAGATAAAGATGAAAATAATTGTCTATCAATAATGATTCGTGTCACGGCCGTTGTATTTATTAAGCTAAGAAAAGAGAAGATTATTGACCTTTTGAATGGGTGTTAGATGAAAACGAAAAAGGTAATGCAGGTGTATGAATTTCATTGAGTGAGTAAATATTTGTTCGTTACGGTTTACGTATTTTCAAGTGGCGTATCTTAACTTGGCTGCACTGAGTTTATTTATTTTTCTATTGAAAAATAAGCAAAAAATAGTCTGGTACAGGTCAGGTCAACCGGGACGTCCAAACTCAACAACCAAATTGTTGAACTGCGGACGAAAAAGGTTCTTCAACTTTCATACTTTGGCTATTTTCTAAATTTAAAAACTTGAGATTACACCAAAATATTTCTTAAAAAGAGCCAGATTACAAACTTGGATTTTTGGAGTTCTGTTGTTTTAAGGGTATCGAGTGGTTTTTTGCTTTTTAAAATATAATCACATATCTGTCAAATATCGTGAATTGATATTCGTAGAAGTATTTGTAAATATTTAATTTTGAAATCTTGAATTCTGCCACTGATGAATTGGCCTTTCTTACATAGCAGAAAAGCGTTGAGGGAATGCGGATGTTTTAAATCCAATCACACCTCTGGTGGGAAAACTAAAACTGATTTTGTTAAAACAAGTTAATATAGTGATTCTTTAAGACTATTATTCAAATCAAATATATTTACTTACAATTTCAGGCTAAGTTAGTCGAAAACCAGACATGAGCCGGGTGGGAATTCAGATGTGACTCAAACTCGAGATTCTGCAATTTTTATAATTTTCTTCTGTATTTTCTTGTCATTCTACTCGAAAAGAACCCTTGAAAAGGGTCTAAGTGATTTTGTTTTATTTTGTCACGAGGAAAGGTGTAAGAGGGATCACAGCCCTATCCTTTTCAATGGGTCGGGTTTGCGAAGATACTCACAGTTGAATGAGGGAGGTTTGGGTGGGGGTGAGAATTGTTTGGGGTGGCTTGATTGATCAGCAAGGGCCTCATATTGTTGTTTTTCACTTTGAAATGGTAGATTTTAAAAAAAATTAATATACAAGTTTGAGAAATGCAAGTTGTGAGTGCAAAAATTCAAATAATAATTTAATTTTTAAAAAATCTACTATTTTAACGTGAAAAATGACACGATCAGTACCTTACTGATTTATTAAGCTATTTTAAACAATTTTTATTTTTATTTAATCTTTTTTTGTTTGACTGTGAGTGTCTTTGCAAATGAGAGAAAGGTTATTATCAGGGGCAGCATGCATTCCGGATGGTTTTATTTAATTAATTTGACAATCCAGTCATGTTTGATTTTGTGTTTAAGCACTGTTTTCTATAAAAACCTTTGAAATTCGTTAACCAAAACTTCCACTTTGTTAATAATCCCAGTCAAGATGCAAAAAATGCATTGACTAGCGTAGGGAATGCATTTTGGAGTCCCAATATGGCGTACTCTTGAAGTTTTGAATCGTCGCCGAAATTCTTGAAAGGTTTCGCTAGCAAAGTTTAAACAAGATTTTGTTTTCTTAAAAAAACAAAACATTATATTTATTGTATGAGAGTGGATGACTGTTTAGCCTCTAATTTCGGTCGTTTTTTATCGGGTTTTAAACCAATTGTTTGGATGTCCAAAGATATGAAAAATGCATTTAGAATTGCTGAAATTAAGTGCATTGAAGAGTCTCAATATGGCGTCCATTTTGAATCTCTATCGATCGCATTGATGGTTTTCACTAGTACATTTTAAATAGAAATTTCAATTTTTCTTAAAGAATAATTACATTTATCATATACCGTGTTAGAAATTACGAACGTTAAGCTTATAATTGCGATAATGTTTGCAGTTTTGGCCTTATTCAAGCTACAAAAATGCATTTAGAACTGCTGAAAAGGAACGAAATGAAGAGTCCTAATATGGCGCCGCTCGTGACGTCATCGTTTCCTGTCCCAGGGTGCATCGCGCTGCACTTGCTTCTGCTGCACCTGTTCGTCCGTTGGTGCTGGGAAAATGGCAGGTGCGTGTTCTTTTTCTATACGATAACATTTAAATTTTAATGAATGTTCGGAGGCGGGGGATTCAAGTGAATCGATAATGGCTTATCAGCTGCTCTAAGGAGATTAGGAGCGTCTCGGAAACCATTTCAGGAATCGCTAGCAAAATGGGCAGCTGCACTTCCAAAAAGGCACGAGGCAACGTTCCATTCGAATGTACGGGCTCGTTCCAATTAGGGGTCATTCAAAAAGGGTTAACCAGAACGACTTCAAAAATTCAAAATGTACCCCTACGTGAATGTCATTATTTTTTAGAAATTGTATGACTATAATTACTTAATTTTAACCAGGGAATGTCCAAAGAGCAGGTTCGAGCCATTTTTTTTTTTGGAAAGGGAGAGGGAGAGGGAGAGGGCTCAGAGGGGAAGGGGAAGTCAATAAGTCGATAAAAGATAATGTCATTATACGAATACAAAACATGTAACTAGTTTATTTTAAAAAAAAGTGTACCACGACCCACTATCAATCGAGGCATATCCAAAAGGGTAAGGGGAAAGTTTCAAAAGGTACGAGTTTAATAGAGTTAACAACAAAAAAAATAATAGGCTTCCTACCCCTGTTCACAAACCTGTCCATCAAACCACCCTCGAGAAATGGCCCCAAAGGCGAATTCTTGATAGGGCGACCAACTTTTCATTGGGTCAACCAGGGCCCCAGAACTCTGGTGTTTGAAAAGTTGAATTTACCTATTTTATTTGATGTACTTTGTGATTATCGTTCGACAAATTTTCATTTAAATATTTTCGTATTTTTCAGATGCGAGCCAAAGAAAAATTTTACGTCATGATGTAGATGTGGAAAGGGAGTTCAAGGTAGCAAGACCCAAATCGAACAGCAGCGCTAGCAAATGCTCAAGCTACAGATTGCCACGGCACAGCACCCCCAAAAAAGTGAGTCCACGATTAGTTTTCGTACAACACAAAAGTAGCGAACTGTGCCTTTAAGGTGTTTCCGTTAAATATTTTCAGGCCGAGGAGTTTCGAGAACTCGATACGACGGAGTATTTGCAGTTGGACGTCAATAACAGGCATTTTGCGAATGTCGAAAAAAACTGCTCAAAATGCCTTTTGTTCAAAGGTACCAATGTGAGCCAGGGCCTAATACTTCAGCTGGAACATATTAAACGGTACTTGGAGCGAGACGCGAGACATTTGGCGAAGACGCGCAAATGCATGTTGAAAATGTGCAAAAGTAACGAAAGCGTGCGGTTGGGGTTGAACCAACACCAGGCAAGTCCACTTATCACAATTTCAGCCCCACCAACTTTCCACTTTAACCCCTTCATTTCAAGATTTTCATATATTCGTAACAATTAATTTTAGGAAGACATTAATCAGATGAATGACCGCCTGTCTACAGTGACGACAAATCTGACGTCATTCATCGAAAAAGAAGAGGCTTTTTTCCAGAAATTTATCGCTAAAAGGTGACTTTAAACATTTTCATTTTGGGACAAAAAGCAATAATGGTCCTAGAAGAATTGACATTCCCGCTTTACTCGGAGAAGTTGAGACTGGACACCTGTAAGTTTGTGAGAGGTTGCAGTGTCTTGACTACAATTTTTGGGCCCGGAAGCAACAATTATTCTGGGGCTCCCTCGTAGCCGTGAAAAATCTGACATGTGTGACACGTGTGACCTTGTACGGGCCTTTATTAAAAGCGCCTTAACCAGGACTCTTAGGACACATTTTTTTCTTCGATCCGGACCGCCTCTCAAGCGATCGCTACGAGACATCAGGAAACATCTAAAGGTGTCAGGAAATGACCGTTTTTGACACATGTTTCGCAAACACCTCTGGACACATCGAGGTAGCATGTGTATGTTTGATGTTTCTTTTGTTGCCTATGCACCTTTAGTAAAGCAGCTCCACTCCTGAACGTAACCCATGATGAGCTGTGCTCTCGAACAGTCGTGATATTTTATGTTGTAAAAATGGATTTGTTGATTATTTGTAATTTAAATCACATTTAGTAGTTTGGATATGTATGTAAATCTGAGACTTTGGGAAGTGCGGTAGCGTAAATTTAGCTCTTCCCGGAGACAAATTTGAAACCCTGTAAATAAATTTCAATTTTAACCTTTATAAAATGTTATCAATTGCAAATATTGTCGAAATTTCGTTATCTGTTTTTGGGCGATTTTACTTCTAGTGGTAACCCTGTTGAAAATCACAAAAATTTAGGTTTATGGACGACCCCCTAACCTACGGTGAATTATGATTTGCCCTTACCTAACATTTTGCATTGAAAATAACAATGGCGCTTCTAGTAATGGTCTTTAATCACTATCTGCAGATGTATTGAAAAGTGCAACCAAGATGATCGATGTTACGCTTGGATTACGATGACATTTGACGCTGAAAAAATGGGTGAGTGTTAATTATTCGTAGATTAAATCGTATTCATTTGTTGGTTGATGAAATAGGATATGTCGGAAACGAGCGTTAGCAAATATATTCGCGGCTGTGTCGAAAACTCCACAGGCCTAATTTAGAATCTTGAGCAATGACCTCATTCCGATCTTCGTTTTTTTTATGGCCACGAAATTGAAATTTGTTTGTGTTTTCCCTATTATATTACTTATTTGTAGTTCGGGTGATTAAAATATAGAATGCCCTAAGTGTATGCCATAGCCAGAATAAAGGCCCTTTGCCAGGTTTCTGGTCTTGATACGTACGAAGGGCCCAAAAATTTGGCCCGGTGCCGGGTTTTAAAAGATTCTTATTCAAGGTCACTGGAGGAGGAGGAAATGAGATTCTTCTTGAAGTCATTGTCAAGCTCTGAAGTTGTTTTATGTTATACCGTTCATCCGGTGAGACGTCAAAGTGTTTATAAACATCGAAAGTTGAAGGGTTGTGACTTGCGCCGCTTTTAGTCTTGTGCAGGTTATACGGTAGAACCTGTCTAAAAGCATACTATTGGGACCGTTGAAAAATATGCGTTGACTGGTTCATTTATACACTTGACACATTTTTTTGCTTTTAGAGAGGTTATTCATTTAGACACGATGCATTTAGACAGGTTCTACTGTGAATCAAATAAGAATGCTTTAATTCCATATTTTTTTTGGAGCACAATTTCGAACGTTTGCACGTGAGTCGTGACGATGCACGTGCAGGTGGCGTCACTTCCGCTTCCATTCGAATTGGAACACAATACCAACAGCAAGTGTGCTAATTGGTAGTGGGAGGGGGTCCTTGAAAATTTAAGGCCTCGAAATCCTTGAAATTGGCTTGAAATTTACCAACAAGTTTACCGCAACCTTTAATAATTACCATGAAATGTGTTTTCTTCAGCAAAAATCGCTGCTGGTTTTGTTTTTGGAATATTCGGATTAATATCCCAAGGAAAGTACTCAGATTCAGCATTTATAATTTGAGAAAACTATATTTCTTTCAATACATTTCCAGAAAGTACCAATTGTTTTGAATCAAAATTGCGTTCATGGCTTAATTCGGGCATTTTATGTTCATTAAATAGGTTTATGATATCGTTAAACTTAATGTTTTAATGTGCAATGACCAAGATTTCTACCTCATTTTGGCGTTCTGTCAAACTTACGTGACATTGCAACTTAAACTATTGTCTTTTAAGGAAAATGCTTGACCTAAGACCAAATCCTATTATTATACCTGCGTTGTTTGATGAAGGCGCAAGTATCTCCCCTAAACTCCGGGGCGATCACGTCGTACTGGCTTCCTGGTGCGATGAATGACAGTTAAAATTAAATAAGGTAAAATGCGTAGTGGTGTGTTTCCTCGTAAACGGAATACTTGCCAACCCGGGTACTTTCTGGATGGTGTACAACTCGCTGTCGTTGATACTGTCAAGAATTTGGGAGTTTATATTACTAAAAACCTTTCTCGGAATCACCATTTCACAAAAATCACATAATCACTTCAATCCTTTGACCGATCTTCGTGCCCCAAGACATGCAACTATTGGGGTTTTTTTGGCATGCGATTAGGCGATGGAATAGCCTACCTGGCGATTCTCCTGATTTAGTAAACATTCAATCTAACAACGATGTCTATAAGTTGCTACTGACTTAGGGGAGTATTCTCCTGAAATTTTGGACGACCCCCAGCTACCATATGACATTTATTTGCTGACTGTAGGGTACTGAGTTGAATTGAATGTGAAATGTATGCTCAAATTGTGCCATATATCTAAAATGTTAAATATATGATCAACCAAAGGTGAATTGAAAACCGCTGATCATAGACGAATTTTTAATTTGCTCTCATGTGTATTACTCTGGCTAAAAAGCATAATACAGAAAATGAACATGGCTGGTGTCTTTTTAGGTAAGGACCCCATGGGCCTGGCCTTAGGTCAAGGAACCGCCAGAGGTGTAATTTGAACGATGTGGTGGTTTTGACATTTGGTCGTGGGTGTGGTTGTTTTTCGCTCCTTATGCAATTGTTTTAATGGCCAAACGTCAGCAAAATTATTTCGTAATTTTTGTTGTCGACTGCGAAATGAGTAGGTCATTTTACGGCGTAGGTGAGCATTTTGAAGAAATTTGATATTTATAATTACACACCTCGATATCTGTTTTGCGGCTGGCCTTCTACAGTCTCCAAATAAGGGTTTCTCCAATGCCAAACGCGGCCTCTTTTGCTTTTGGCCACAATTTCAGTTTCCCATGTCCAATGTCTCGCCAATGTCTCTTTAATTATAGAAGTTCAGGTTAAATTTAAGGTTGGTTTAATTTGGCTAACACCGCAGCCATAAATTGCATGAATTTCTACCAAACAGCAACGAAGTTTTATATTAAACAACGAAAATGTCCACTTTATGTCGCCATAGTTTGGTACCTTGTATCCCGGCCAGTACTTTTCAACTCTTGTGCCGCGACAATTTTAGGCCGTAAGCTGAAATAGATTGCGAGATATTGGTGTAGAATGAAACGTTTAGTACAGAAAGATGGAATGTGATGGGAAAATATTTTGTTTTTCAAACTACGTAGTACAGCTGATCCACCCACGTTGGATTTAAAATGCATTAGACCACAGGTGGACATCAAGAGGTCAAATAATGTTTGTAGCTCGTCGTCACGCCGCTCCCCCTTTATTTGGACCTCCGTTTATTATTACCCGTAACAAGCTGTTACCTTAAATGTCCATCAAATGCAAAGTCGTTATTTTTTATTGTGGCTATTTTGTTTTGTTGTTGTTGTTGTTTGCGATTACATCACATCGGCTAAGGCTGACTCGCTCTCTAAATGATGCTATAACAATCTGTGTACAAAGATAAAACAGTGCGGGTTAACGCTATTTAAAAGTGCAAAAATTGCTCAACCTGAAAAATATTTAGAAAAAAAAAGGAAGTTTTACATTTGTTTCCTTGCGTGTAACAAGTAGCGATTCTCGACAGTTTATCACTGGAGATAAAATAGATTCCTGCTCATATGGAATTAAACATAAGAGTATGGTGATATACAACAACAAAAATATTAATTTCTAGCATGTAATTGATAACGAATTAATTATTGTTTGATAATAGCAATCACGAAACTATTACGCGTTATCTTGGTTATCTCAGGTTTAACCTCGTATTATTCAACCAGAGATGGGATTTTTAGAGTTTTACCTTGGTCAGTAAATTAATTGGCTAAATTTCTGTCCTTTTATAAGTCTATAAAGATCTTTATAAAATTGAACGAATATTTTCATAACATCACTGTTGCGAGGGTTGTCATCGTGTGATATGTATACCCTTTTTAAGAAATCGTTTGACACATTCATGCAATTTCGAAACATAAAAACATACCCTTGTTTATAGGTGCGGTTTCGTAGTTTTTTTACTTGCCTTTTTTTGAAATTAGACCTAGTTAAGTTTTGTTCGAGTAAAGCGTGTATGACGTCACCCGTGCTATCCTCCATCCTCCAATGACGTCATTCAGTTTTAGTGGGTTCCTTAAATACAATAAAATAAGTACACTACAGTATCGATAAAACTTTCTTTGTTTCAACCTTGGTACTCGATCGCTCCTCCACAAATCGGTGGCTCGTGTACTTTTTGTTTCGAAAACCGAAAATGGGACAATTGTTTTCAAACACCAAATCGTGATGAGAATATCTGAGTCCCCATTAAAGCATGTAATATTAATTATGTCGCGGTATAACCTAGTAAACTGAAATAAATTCTAACAAAACCATAAAAATTTACGATATCCCATTTCATGAAAAACATGATCATGGCCAAATAGATGTGTCCCTCTTAGTTTACATCCTTGTGTTTGGCATTTGGCCCAAACTACTCTATTAAACAGTAAACTTTTATCATTCATGATTATGAAAAATAAAGTATATTTAAGATTTAAAACATTTTTTTCCAAACGTAGGTTACAAATTGATCCTGACTTGTGCACATCGTTGATCCACCAAAATCGACACATTTTTTAAAAACTATTTCAATAAACAAGGAATCATTTTGTAAATATGCTAATTATTTTAAAGTTAACCCGACACCCGAGAATCAAAAAATGGCCGTTGTTCCATATTTAAAACATAATATGGAACGACTAGCACGTGAGGAATGACACGTGCTAATGTTCTTCCGTCACCCGTCACGTGCAAACGTTCGAAAAACGTGTTCCAAGTAGAGTGTCCAGAAAATGTATTGAAACATAGAAATTCCCATCCTGTAAATATGCTAATTATTTTAAAGTTCAAGTCTTGTTTGAGTTTAAAATACTTATGTTTTCCTGAAAAAACGACTAAATCCGCGAAACTGACACCCGAGAATCAAAAAATGGCCGTTGTTCCATATTTAAAACATAATATGGAACGACTAGCACGTGAGGAACGGCATGTGCTAATGTTCTTCCGGCACCCGGCACATGCAAGCGTTCGCATGAATGTGTTCCAAGTAGTGTCCATAAAATGTGTTGGAACGTACAAATGCCCATCATGTATATTTCCAAACACCCCAATTCCACGACATTTTTCCAGATTTTTCTGATAACCGGACCTCGAAGAGAAATTTCGGCGTAAAATTGGTGCTTTAACACAAAGTTAGTCATAATTCCCGACTTTCCCCGAGGTTTTAAAAATTCAAGTGCGTTTCGGACTGGGGGCACATTTCTTCAGGTGCCATTTCCCTCTGTCCCCTTAAAACTGTATTAAACAGAAAATCCAAATACTGAAAAAGTTTGGTTGAGATGAGGGGGTTCTGCTGTATACCAAAAATGATTGATCTCATAGTCATGTGTGCCTTTGTAAGTTTCCTCCAAGGGTCTGGCCACTCGAACTCGTCACTTTTGTTTACTACAAGAATTTCAACTTTGCCCATTATGATTATTATGTATTTGGGGTAAAGCTGACTGGTTCGCTGATTCACTGTCTGCCTATGATTAACGAGAGTCTATTCTTAGTTTGACAGAATCGCCAGACGTTTCTAGTGTCCCCTCTCGTTCATATCTACTAATTCGGTTAAATTTTTGTTTTATCTCCTCTTCAGTGCCTTTGGATTAGTGCGAGCTGCTGCTGCTTTGGACCAATTTGCGGAGGTGTGAGGGACTTGGCTGGACGCCATCGAATCTCCCATCTCGAAAAAAAAAAGTCGTGGGCGACTTTCCCAAGACGTTTTCTCCCGTGCACGGGGCGAGAAGTTTTTCCTACGCTTTAATAATATTTAACAGGGTTGACACTGCGATTTCGACCTCATTCTTCCAAGCATTCAACTTACGGTCGCACCTGGCCGAAGATCTCGTCGCCAGCTTTTGGAGATAGTTCAAGCCTGTGGGAAGAGAAAACCAGATCAGGTCACTAGAGCGGGATTCAGAGGATCCAGGATCCAGTTGTCGTCGTGTAGCTGAAGCCATGGCGTCCAAGCCATCCAGCTTGAGGCCACCGTCCAAGTTGCTGAAGCCGTCCGCTGGAATACCGAGACCGACTTCTGCCGCTGGAACTTCTTCCAAGTCGGACGATCTCAGTCGCTCCAGCTCTCCCAGTAAGTTCTGGCTCCGGTTGGGTAATGTGTCTGGTATTTTGCATGAATCATGGACTGTTTAATCCACCCGAAATGTTTTCTGGATTTTGCCGCAAACCCTAAAATGGATGTGCGTTTACAAAAAAGGATAAAGTGTGTTGGATCCACTGCGTTTGTCTTAAACTTGGTGTGCATATAGATCAACGGTTTTTTTTTTAATATAAGTTTAGATTATTTTTTGGTTTATCTTCCGATGTTTAAACTGATGTATCATTTTATCGATTGCGATGAATGATAATTAATCGTGAGATTCATATTCGTACTTTTTTAAATTTAAAAAGTGCTTATTCAAAAATCTTCCAAATATCCATAATGAAATATTTAAATATCGAAACTGCGCTGTAGACTTGGGACTTTCGATACTCTGTATTTTAAATATTGAGTGGTGTCGAGCCCAAACTTTTGTAATCAATTTATGTTGTGTAGTATTATTCGGTGCAGTTTTTGGTTTATAGTTTGCATTAAAAGTAATATTACTGCATTACTTAAAAAGTATGTAAATAAAATGTAGTAGGCTATAAAATATCAAAAATTAATTGTAGTTGGCTATAAAATATCTAAATTCAGTTCATTTGGAAGGTTTTGAAACATCATCTTACGTAAATCATAATTGACATTATCTGTTTCTTAACCAAAAAATACGTTTTTATCAATTGTAACAACTGTGTAATGGCACGACTATTCACTAACCTCCTGATACAATTTTAAAAATGTGTATATGACAAGGAAAAAACTGTTTTCTAGTAGTTTGTATGTTTCCAAGTTGAATTTGAGGTGTTCATGTCGTTGACCAACTTTGTCAAGAAGTTGGCAATAATTCAGGGAAGTTGAATATTTTCTTTGCATGGGAATCGTGTTACACGTACGTGTACATGGCAAAAGTACAAGGTGTAACTGATTAATTCCAGATTGCATCTCTAAAATAAAGTGCTCGTTTTCCGTGCATGCACCATTGATCGGCCGCAATTATAAACATGTGAAAGCGTGAATAAGCCAATTCAATTGTTCGTAAAAATAAGCTTGCTAATCAAATATTTGATTTGCTTTTAATCTTAATCTTTCGCTGCTTCCCACTCTCTCTTTGGCTCGTTTCCCATCCATATTTGGTCAGCCAGGGTTAAGAATTAATTTCTTGGGAGCCGCTGAGTAAATGCTCCAAACAACCTATCTACCTACATGCATATTTCTTATTTGTTTTCTTAGATGGCTATCC
>JAQGAE010000304.1:0-41891 GCA_034696685.1 Julus scandinavius | reverse complement strand
CAAGTTTGAAAAATGTCCGTTAATTTGAATTCTCGTGCTGCCACCTGCTGGCAGCGTGGGCAAATTAACGGACATTTGTCAAACTTGTTTATTAATTTTAAAAAAATCTACCAGCTCAAAGTGAAAAACGAAAAAGTGTTACCGTTGCTGATTTATCAAGCTATTTTAGACAATTTTTATTTTTATTTAATCTCTTTTGGTTTGCCTGGAATTATGTTTTAAAATTTCACCCATTGAAAGTGATAGGGTTGTGATCCAGCTTAACAAAAAATCTACTTTTTTTAAAGTGAAAAACGATAAGCGAATGACCTTGCTGATTTATCAAGCTAACAATTTTTATTTTTATTCAATCTCTTTTTGTTTGGCTGTGAGTGTCGTTGCAAATTTACCCATGGAAAAGGATAGGGTTTCAATCCCTCTTAACACAAATTTTAAGCATAATTCCCAACTTAGGTTTTAAAGATGCAAGCACATTTGGGACACATTTCTTCTGGTGTCCATCACTCTTTTCACTGGCCATTCACATTCAATTAAACAGAAAAAAACCCTGAAAAATACCATCATTAGTGGACGTCCATAATGGCTTCTTCCTCCTCCCTCCTCACCCCCCTTCCTCTGTCCCCATAGTATCCACATGCCAGCAGACTTCCCCTCCACCTCCCTAGCCCCCCTAATGAGGACATCCATTTTGAATGGCCCTATACAGACCCCTCTTGAATCGGTACTGTATTATAACTTACTTTACTGTGGGATGTACTGTATGTTTATAAAGTGCATGCATACATTATGGTTATTATAAAAGCGACATGGTAGTGGGTGCTGCTTGTACTAGTTGTAAGGCTTCACGATAAGCTTCAACATTTTCAGTTTCTGCAAAATTGACATCATGATAAAAAAGAAGGATTTAGTTTTTTTTTTGCTCCAATATGTTGTGCTGTTTTTCGTAAAATGTTTTTTTTAGTTCTTTTTGCACGTTGCTAAGAAGCGGGTAATTTGCGTATAAATTGTCTTTTTTCCCAACAAACCGTCCTACTTTATCTTCTTTGTAACATCATTGGGGCTACTGAAGTTGTCTGTCACTAAAGTATTTATTTATTTGAACATGGGACAATTATCTAATATTACATGAAACATACTTAATAGAAGATGATTGCATTTCCAGAATGATAAAGTTAAAACTCATTTGAATGTCCAGTGGAGTGTTTTTCATCCTTTTTTCAGCTCACGGCAAAACTAAAACAGGCCTATAATTGTCGCAGTGTACCGGTGAAAAAACACTGGAATACAATGTAACAAATGTAACATTATTTTTGAACAATTTTTCAGCTCACAGCACACATACAAAGGTGACTAAATCACCCCTAACTTGCATTGCACACATCTGGTTGAAAAGCATTGCTGTTGCATATACTTGAACAAAATCTACATGAAATTTCTTGAACTTTAACCTGATGTTAACCTAAACGAATCTACTTTAAGTTCCCATGAACTGAATTTATCATTGTTGGAATGAATTATTTTCCTTATTTTCAAAAACTTTTGTCGAATTTGAAAGAACTTTTGAGTTGAATGATAACATCAACAAACTACATCACATTTGTCAATGTCTGTTAACGCTTGGTTAATGAAAGTATATTTCTGAACAGATTATTGTTATAGTTCTACTATTTATACCTGGTTTTCTAAAGACCTCTAGAACATTCGAATGCAAATCATTGCAGTGTTCAGGTGTTTCTTTTTTATAAAACAAAAAACTTCAGTTCAAATCTTTAGGGAAATGCAAATCATTCGACTAACTTTTCGTTTCGCAAATTAGTAAAAAATGCGGGTGTGACGCCAAAAAAAGCTGCATTTTTTCTCACTGAAGTTGTTCCACTTGCTAGCACATGGCAATCTTGCAGCACGGATGCAAAATTCGTAATTTATGGCAAAGTACATGAAGGATTAAATTGGAAATAAATTACTCTTGGTACAATGTTGACTGTCGGCTTCTATGTCTATGCCAGTAATTGCAGTAAATTACCGGTACCGTCTTTAGAGTAACGCAATGGCCTGTGACGTATGCTCTTACAGCGGTCATTTCATCGTGAACTTGGCAGAAAAGTGGAAATTTGCGTAGAAAAAGGCTGGCTTCTCATTTTTTTGCTAGGTTGCATTCATCACTTCCTCGCTTCCTTGTTGAAGTTTGATTTGTGCCCCTCCATTCGACCCATTTAATGTTGAAACATGGTTTTATTTTGATTTATTTCTGGCTGCTTTTCATTTGTGCCCTTAGATGGCGCTGCGTCTTGAGGTGCTACCTGTTACTGCCATAGTGGGCACTTTCATGGATGGACAAGGAATTTAAGAAACTTATATATTCCATCTTAAAACTGGAAATTTGCATTTCATAGAAATTAACAAAATACACCTGGCTGAACATTTATATTCCTCAGTCGTTTTGCTTGCATACAGATGTTTCGCTTAAAATTTTAATGGCTCCCATTTCAAGTAAAATAATTAATTCAAATTTGTTTCTAGTGATATGGATGTTTTTAATTGGTGATGGGACAACAGCTGCGTTCCACCTGGGTGGGACAACACATTTTTGTCTTCTTCAAATTTATCACTTTGATTCATTTGTTTCCATTGCAGGAACTTCCTTTATGATTATGTTAGTTTGGAATGTCTTTTATTGATGGGAAAATTTCAAAATCTAACGGATGCTGGATGACATACATGATCATTGAATTTCTTGTCATGTGGTAAACCTTTGGATATGAGCTTAAATGAACCGTGACAAAATCAGCACCAAACGACCACTATGGATACCAAAGTTGAACTTTCTTTTTTTGGAAACTTACTGATGCGAACGAATGAGAACTGTGTATCGCTATCGAAAGTAATTATGTCTAAAAACTTCTCTTTCTCTGCTTGGTTTCCTACGTGAAAAGGTAAACTTGGCCGTGGAGAGGAGCTAAGTGTTACATTAGCCATAACATTAGGAAATGCCAAGTGCGTTGTTTGCCCTCTTCCACAACCGACTCGTGGACTTTGAGAGCTCTGAAATGTTCCGGAAATATCTGTCGAGGACCCCCTTCAAAACTGTGAAATGATACGATACATCACGATACGTGACCCCATACCTGAAGTTGTTTTTGCACTCCTACATTAGACTGTAGACTCTCCAGACATGGTTAAACAGAAAGTGTTTCTGTGTTCTATCCGCTACATGTCAAACTGCTTTTAAAACATGAATGATTATTATAAAATCTGTCTGAAGACCTTGTATGGACTGTTTGTTCATTCCGGATCAGCACACCATATATATAGTTGTAACCTTTTACTCCAATCTTCATGGGCAGCAGCCCTATTGTTGCGAATTTCGTTTCCACAAAATTTTACTTTATTCTTCATGCTTTTTTTCAATTACTACACACGTGAAGATTGGAATAAAAGGTCATGGCCGTGCTAGAAATGTTATGCTAAAGGCTCATATGCCACAAAAATTGGAGTAAAGTCCAATCACTTGTTCGTTGACCTAGAAATGTGTTAACATTGATTTATGAGGTTTGAGGGATGGGCTTTTATAGTTCAGTACACATGGGTGTCTTGGTTTTATAAATTTTCATTGGTCCCCTACACTAAACCCATACTGCCTCTCAAGATTATATAAATATAACTGGCTTTGGGCGTCGCAAATGAAGCTAAAAATCAATTACTTCGTTTAGCCTCGTCCAATTTTCATCGGTGGGTATTTTATATGTCCAATATCGAATGTAGGTAGGAGTTTGATCTTACTGATCGAAATTTTCAAGGTGTCCAATTTAGTTTGTTTTTATTGCATTTGCGATATCGCAGGCTAATACAATTGACACTATAGCGTATTGCCAGACGTGCTCACATAATGGACTATATTAATTTTGCAATGCTATCAAGCTTGATTAAACCTAAGATGGTGTGCTGACATGCCATTTATAAAAATTGAAAAAGGATATGTTCATATTAAAAATGGAGCTGATTTTTTCAGTCTTTCTAGTCTGGTTGTGTATCAATATTATCGTGGTATAACTGAATATAATATTACATATGTAAATTGGCCCTATATGCCACTGGTGGGCATAGGGGACTGCTAGCACACTACACGTGATGTCTGTCAAAATAGGATTAGAGTAACATTCATGTATATAGGCTAAATGGGGAATCTCGAGCTAGTTTCTTCAGCATTATTAATTTGAAATGACTGAAATCTTGACATACATTAATAATGGATCGCTATAGGGGACGATCCTTTTAGTGTATTGTGTAACAGTACAGTATTTCCCCAATGGCATCCCATACATTTACAAGCTGTTTCTTTCCCAGCCATCAATCCAAAAGCTTTTGGCCATTACGAACTCTGAAATAAATATTTACACTATAAATACAGAACAGTAGCTCGAATGCTTTAGAATCCACGAAACAAAGTATTTAGATTTACAGTTTGAGCACGATGGTGGATTTAGGGATCTGAATTTGAAACGTTTACACAAAAAACTCTGCTTTTTTGCCTGCCTATACTTCCGGAATTGAAGGCGTTCTGTTTAAATTAAAGCTAATGCATTTTTACCTCTGCTCTACATTACAAATCCATTTGCTTCATGGCTTCATTTCCAATTTCAGATTAACGTTTTCATCTGCTCATTCCAACTCAATTCCAATTGACGTTTTTCAGTCTTCAGCAGTTTGTTCATCGCCATTCATTCATTGTTATTTCTGGTTCAATGGTGCTTCTGAATATCAGGAAATTGTGAAAAGCAGCGTTGAGGAACAAGGATTAGTTCCAGTATTTTCTTTAAAAAAGAGAATAAAACTACGAAAACGAATTATGTGAGATGTAGCAAATGCTTGTTGTATTCAAACGATTGAGTGTGGTAATAGTGTTGTAACTACTTGTTTAGGAACTGTAACATAATTTCGGGGACACAAACTTCGCCAGGTGGAAAATGCACTATATAGGGGCATATGTCATGGTGATCACGGTTTTAAAATCCTAAAGTTTTTGTCAGTTCTTGAACAGAATAAGTAACCAAAAAATGTTTTTGTTTTTGTGGCATGGAATTAAAAGAATTGCTGGATTCTCGAAATCAACCGCCATGTTGGATCACGAGAATTTCATTGTTCATTAACTGCTTTTTCCCTAGAGTTTGCGTAGGACTTTAGGATGGAAATTCATTATTCTTGACTCTTGATTGGTTTTGCACTCATTCTATTCTTGGGAATAGATGCCAATAGAACAATGAAATCGAAGTGAATTCTATGAGGTCTGGTTTAATGTCATGTAAATTCCCTAGCCCTCCTTCCACTTAATTATGCAGACACAAAGATGCGTGAATAATCCATTTGCAGCACTTTCTACCAGTCAATACCCCCTACCTCGCCTGACGCATATGAGCGTGTTATTTAGTCGGCTATTTCTTAATCTCAGTTTATCTACCAAATTTTCATAATCTGACAAGATGATTTATGACCTCTTAATACCGCCTTGTATGCTCTCTGAAAACTGATGGGCGCCATCTTGGAAGTCTTACAAAGAGCTATTCTCTCGTCCATTATGTAAAGATGCAGATGTGCCTGGATTTTTCATCAACTGTAAATGCATTCATGACAGTTTACTCTGCTATTTTAAGAGTTAATGATCGGTTGTGCTATCTCAGTGGCTATATATATAGCATCTGTCTATCCATAATTGATTTTTTCTGAGTTGTTTCACAATGGTCTATTATTTGGTGGTGTCCATTTTTTTTACCTGTATGTTTGGGACTAGATAGAGCTAGGAATTATCTGATTTTAAGAGTTAATCTTATATATACCTGTAATCATTGATCTTTTATTGCCAATTGTTAGTTGATATATTAGTTTTCTAACGATTAAGATTAAGCTTTAACTGCTGTTTTATTTATCACTGGTTTTCCTTGACATAATTAAATGGTTTTTGCCTTCTTCTGTGGTTTTCAAGACCCTAAAGTAAAAATTCTAAAAATAATGCATCATGTATAGCATAAAAATATCATTGGAGGGATTCATTTTTGAATGGCTACTTGTTAAACTTTGGAATCCAATATTTCCAAGGTATTTTCCAAGGTAAAAAGCATTTCAACATCCACTGACAATAGGTGCATTTAAATAGGTGGCTGGACAGCCTTAGGAGGCTACCCATGTCATACCTATTGCATTCCATCGACGCCACCTAATTTTCAGCTGATTAAACTGATTATCTAATCAGTGTAATGAAATCCTTAATGTCTGGGCAAAATTTCTAAGTTTTTTTTTTTTTTGGGCAGTGATTTTCTGTGCAGAAAATTCCACATGCTGCTAATTCAGTAATGGGGCCAAAGTTTGAAAAGCGAGCTTATTACTTCAAGGCTTGTCCTCATTCCAGGCGTCTCCCAAATTACAAAGTTTGTGAATTCCAAGCTTTTGTGCTTTATCGTAAAGTGTTTCCTAAATGTATGCGGAAACTTTTAGCTTGTTAACTGAATGTTTTTTTTTGCTTGTGAATGGGCCTGAGGCATGCTCAACCTGAATGAAACTCTTTGAATGAATACTACCATCAATGCTCACGCCAAAATCGTGCTTTAAAGCGAGGCATTCTCGTTTTATTAATCTTTATCAACTTCTTAGTGCGTGTTTACACGGCTTTTGTTGGCAATGACTTAATTAGCCCAAGAAAAACTTTCCTGGCTTCTTTTCATATTCCGATAATGATTACTGTCTTTGAATCGTACAGAAAAAAGGGCTACATCAAGCGTAACGTCACGGAGTGCTGAATCGCTATCAGTCCATTGAAAACATGGTGTTCATTGTTGCACTTCCAACATCCAGGAAACTGCTGAATTTTATGCCGCCAGACATTGCGACAGTGAAATACACGACTGCCATCGATGATATCTGCCATATCCAAGTTTCGTTTTCAATGCGAGACATGCTGCTGCTGCAAGCGGCTTCGGCAGTCGGGTCAAAGACAGTATTTGCATTTGACGGACGTGGACTCGAATACTGACGATGGACTCAACGGTATTGGAGTTAAGCTGGTGTAATTGACAGGAAAAGAAATTGATACGCTATATGTATACCTTTATATGGACATTTCTCATGAATTTTCGACCTATCGGAACCGATATTCGAAAATGAGAATATGTCACTTGTTTAATATGATTGATAGCTCATCTATCCCCGGATGGAAAAAATCATCTAGGGCCATATATGCCATATATTATACACAATATACTATATGTCCATTTATGCCTGAAAATATGTATGGCCTGGGAAATCTTCTCAAAATATTAATATCGCACATACATTGTACAGTCAGTATATTAAAATAAATGCACATGCATGTATACCTCATAAAAAAATTGCGTTTTTACGATAGCAAAATTGCGGTTTTACCTTAGAAAAATTGAGTTTTTACTTTATAGAAAAATCGCGTTTTTACCTTAGAAAAATTGAGTTTTTACTTTAGTGAAAAATCGCGTTTTTCCCTTATATAAGTTGAGTTTAACTTTAGAAAAATCGCGTTTTTACCTTAGAAAAATTGCGTTTTAACCTTAAAAAAATCCATTAGACAATTGCACTTTTAATGCAAAAATGCAATTCTCCTGTTATATTTTGCTGATTCGGGTTTACATTTGTAAAATTTCTTGGATTTCGGTGAGGGGGGGGGGATGGGGAGAACTATCCCCATGATTCCCCCTCCCCCCTCATATGTACGGCCTTGACAAGATGGAAGTTGAAACATGTCAAATTTTAAGTATATATAGTATGCATGAAAATACATACATGAACATGCATTCCTAGGGCATAATCTAGAATATACCCTCATTCTTCTTTCCAATCATTTGGCTACATAAAACATTGTCATAAACCACACTCAAGCACATTTGGAAATATTCCATCTTCAGCAGTTTGAACATAGGTAATGTCATGCATGGTCAAAGAGTTGTTCATTTATAGATTAGTCCATGCATGGACTCGCATTTTGGCATGGCATGATTCAGTTCAGAACAAAGGATGATGGAATAGGTTGGACACAAACATATTTGGGGGAGCCAATAAAGCGTGGTTTTCCTGCATAATGCCTATGGCAGTTTTTCCTTTATGTATATGATGCATAAACTTTCGATTTTGAAAACTGGTTACTTTGTAGTTGCAAACAATGAGCGTTTCTGCATGGGATTAGGTGTTTGATTGTGGTGTTATAACTTGCATCAATAAATCTAATCTGCCCTCGACCGCTTTCTACACCCCCATGTTAGGGTTACACAGTACAAATTCAGGCAGTGTAAATCAAAAAGCTAAATGAGTTGTGCAAGTGCAATAAGTGATGCGTTTCTTATAGTTTTTAATCCTTTGTTCACTCGTTCACTGTGATATTGCTTTTTCCTTTTCCCAGCTCTTCCGAATGATAAGCGTTCATCATAAACCATTTTCTAGCTCAGTGGGCAGGACATAATGTCCGGATATAATAAAATCCATAGAAGTACCTGCTCAGCTCGTTTGTTCTACACCGTGCATTCAGCTTAATGGCCGAGGATATACCGTATAACAATTTAATTCTGTATTTCCGTACTTCCGATGCCAGCAGAGGGTGCCCTCAAGCGACATTTTAAATGATATATAAAAAAAAACACGATGCATAATGGGAATAGCTAATTTTCTATTGCAACAACAGCTTAAAAGTACGTTGAACCTCTTGGGAGAAGATTCTCATCGCACTCTTGCAGAGTCCATGACAGCAATCACTGCAAGAATTGGTGAATTTGATTGTTGGCTTCACTCCAAGGTAAATACAACGCTTTGCCAATTTTTCCATCAATGGACATCCATAATGACTGCTGGGAGCATTCATGGATGCTGTAGAGCCATGTGTGTGTACCCATAAGATTCAAGTGAATGGCATGGAAGTGGGTGGGCCATTCATGGCAGTTGACGTAGAAAAGCCATAGAAGCTTCAAGTCAGGAATCCTGCTGAATGCTTTTGATCTCTTGGGTACGATGACTGCATGGTCAGGGAGCTGCTTTCTATACATTCTTGGCGATTGAAGCTCAAAACATCAGCGTTTTCTATGGGGGTTCAAGCCCTTGAAATTCGAAGAAGCCACGAGGCTGTTGTGTACTCATTTTATGCAAACATTCAACAAAATTGAGCGACATTTTATCAGTGAAGTAGAAACGCTCTTCAATGCTGCATTTTGGTCGAATTTGTGGCTGTGACATGAACCAATGAGATTCGTGAAGGAAGAATGATCCATTATGGATAGCTGCATGCTGCTTCACTTTTGCAGCATTCATGTAAAATGCAAGTGAATGCAATTTTGTGGTGATGCTACCAAAGGGAATAATTGGCAAATATGGAAAGTTTTCTAAGTTCTCATAAGTATCCACGTCGTTAATTCTGACCATCTCCAAAAGCCCTATTATAATTTAATGGAATATAATTACCCCATCGTGATTATCAGTTGGGTATCCAGCTGGGTGGAAATTTATACATTGGAAGTGTAATATTTGGACATATCAGAAATTAGGCATGTATACAAATATATATACATACTCGTATATGTGTTTATGGCAGGACCATATGTTTCAAGACATGTATGAGACGTAACGTGACTTCTACGACCTTGTATAATTATTCCACCGGGACTTGAATACAAGCCTGCAGATATTATGATGATGGATTTTTAAGTGAACTCGCCAGTTTTTTTTTATGATAGATTTGGTCCCTAAATGGATTAATTTGAAGCTCGATGTCTTTTAAATCAATATGTTCACTATAGATTGGTAGCATTGCTCCTTCAACAAGAATTAGATAAATCAAAGCCTTTATTTATTATGTTTGAAAATATTTCCAAGGAAGAAGATGAAAAAATACAACTACATCATATCATTAAATCCATTCATCAAACTTCACTCCAATTTAGGTACCGTAAACACATTTTTACGACTTTCAATATTTGGTCTTGGTGCCCTGCAAAACACTGGTCCACACTCCATCTTGTCGGTTATGTAAGCGCATAGATTCTCGTTAACGTCAAGGTTGCCTCCTCACAGCCATATTTCATGGTAATAAAAATTCATGAAAAATTCTCGCAAAACGACAATGTAAAACGGATTGGATGTGATGGGAAATGGATTAGGTCACGTTCCCAATTTCCTCAGGAAATCTGTGAGCGTGGGGACGGAATATTAGCCCAAAACGACACATCATTGATCCACCAGGGGCGTGTGAGGGGACAGAAAAATCTCTTGAGGACATCGTGTCACGTTTTACATTTTAATAGAAATTCTTGGTGCTGAAAATCGTATACAACCTATGTAGTAGACGAGGAATTTCGTTATCAAAGGCTAATCCGAAGTAGGCTTATAAGCTAACAGATCCTCAATCCTTTAACTGCTCGTTTTTGGGAATTAATGGACCGTGACAAAAATTGTAATGAGCATTGATTTTTTGGAAATTTCTTTGGAGCTACGTGTATGTCGCAACACTTGTATATTTGTACGAAATCAAGAACTCACTGAGCAAACCTTTGATGAGGTGCGGTCACCTATTGACACTTTTACACTTGAGGTCTTTGGAATGATTATTGGTTGTTGAGCCTAGGTTAGACTAATGGCCTGGCTGGCCTTGAATTTGTACAGTTTTATTAATATAAATGTAACTAATAATTTTTTTATATTGTTTTATAATAATTTAATGACTTGGCGAGCAGTACAAGTCGACTTTTATCTACTTAATTGGTATAATTTTTTCCTTTTGGTTATCTTGATGTCAACAATTAATATTTTGCTGAAAGTTTTAATGCAGGCACGTGCATGAAATAAACAAAAAAAATGTTTTATATTTATTGAAAATATAGTTTTTTATTATGAACAAGCTTGTCTCAATTTCGAAAAAAAAAATATTGAAAGAACTTTATCAGGGCAGTAATTCGGAAAGTAGAATTCATTAGTTATTGAAAATGTGGAAACGATTTATTACTAAACTGTTGGATGTCAAAGCACATGTATTATTTAAAGGATTCAAAGTTTAGTTCTTTGGGAAATAGATATGTAAAGGCAAAATCAGCTTGGGACAGATTAATACTTCGTATTTGCATGAAAGAAGTTTATATACACATTGCATGCATACTCGACATGTAATCATGTCAGCATACCAACAATACTAGCGAAAACCCGAATCGCACCGAGTTGTCAATTCATTGTATCGCAATATACAAAAAAGTGTCTTTGTTTTGTTGGAACACAATCTGTAAACTTGTTTTCCCGAAATCAGGTCGGTCATTTTTTGGTTGTCTCGTCATTGCAGGCGACTATAGAGACTGAACGAGCAATAAAAATGCAAAATCTCCCATTATAACCTAGAACCAGATATTTTTTCTGAATTTATGAAAGGTACAGTATATTTTTTTAGCCAAAAATCTGAAAAAATAGACGTTTAAGGAGATCTTGTGTAACTTTTCTCTCACGATTGGTTCCACCCATACCGATAGCAAAATATACAATAATTGGTACGAGTTGTGAATCATAAGCATTTTTTTAACCGTTTTTGGCATTGTTTGACTCTGACGTGATTGACATTACAATTTTCGTTTTAGGTTTGTTTTTGTTTTCCTGCTGTTTTGATTTTGTCGGCCATGTTGGTCAAGGTTGCCCACCCTTATTGCATGTGTCAGGCCATGGTCAGGCATACGTTGACCAAATTTGAAGTCCAAAATGTTCTAACTTCTCTAAAATTATGTAAGAAAAATGCAGTTTTAAAACGTTCTGTAGGCGTTTGACAGCACTGGTGCTGATCGTGGCACCGCTGCCTTAAAAGTAGGATACTTTATATATTCGATTAGATACATTGTAATGCTGATTTTATATAACTTTTGGAGAGTTGTAACCATGTATTAGCCTGCAACTATGTAAATGTAAGGATTGTGAGCAATTATTATTCCATTTTTTGCTTTGAATACTAGGAAACAATTATTCAACTAAGTAAAAGGCTAATATAATTCCTTTTCAGAATATTTTGAATTTTAAAATTTTCATTAATATTATCATGACTTACTTTACTATTTTTTTTCATTATTGGTATAGGCAGTCTTCTTAAGTAAGTTGGCTACATACTTAGGATGAAAAGTACAACCTAAAAAAAAACCCCAACTGCAATTATACGTACATAGGACCAGTTTTTTTAAAAAGTATAGTCTGAAGAATTTCGTAATGAAAATACCGGTATTGAAATGATGGAAGCTTTTAGTTTACTTTCTATGTACATGTAATTATGACATTAAAAATGTTCCTCGAAGATGAATTATTATTCTAATTTTTCGTTGAATACTGCAAATAATTATTCAACCAAGGCCAATGATTTATTTTCAAGATGTTTTAAACTTCCACATTGTCATTAATAGTATCATGACTTACTTTGCTAATTATTAATTGCTGATTCATTGTCTTCTTAAGTACGTACATACTTGCAATAAAATTACCAAATTTCCGCTAGGAAAACTGCAATTTTGTATAAATGTAGTACTGAAATGTTGGAAAAATATATCAAAGTAAATGTAATATTTATTTTAGATATTATTTACTTTCAATATTTCTTTGTAGACATGCATTTATTTTTAAATGTTTGCGGGTTCGGTTATTTTTTCTCACAATTTGTTTCTATTGTTAGTATTCTACAAGAAATTCTAAACTCCATTGTGACAGCTAGTTGACGTTTGATAACTGTGAAATGTACCCACGAAATAATAGCTGAGAAAAGGTACAGAGGAGTGAAATTGAATCTTAAATCGCATTTGCGATCTTGGAATTGCAAAAGATAACGTTACTCACGTTTAACCTGTCAACTTGAGTTACATCTTTGGAATTATTTTTGCTCTCCTTTTGCAAAAGTGCGATTTGAGATTTCGCTCGTTTGCGAAGGATCTTGAGAGACGATGTTTCAGGCAAGACGAAACTCATCCAATAAATTTCATTCAGAAAAGTCATTCAGGAATACTGAGGGTTTTCTTTTTTTTTTCTTCAGCAAAAGCAAGATAAAAAAGACGAGTAAAGTAACAATTGGTTTGAATTTGGTTGAAAAGCTAATGGGCGGAAATAAGAGGTCCTAAAACGCTCGAGAACCTTCAATCGTAAACGAGTTCCGGGAGAAGTAACCAAGGAAATAAAATTGGAGTTTAGAAGCTTGTTGGATGGCTTAGAAACACATTTAACTACAAGCTTTAAAAGTTGAAAGTACGAAGCATAGAAGCATTAAACAAGTAGAGGTCCTTGGATGAATATAGCGAATTCATGCAGTGCGAACATTATACAAGTTCTGTCAATGGCTAACTACAATTTTTGGGCACATATGCAAAATACGTCCACAAACATGATGACGTCTTATCAATGCACAAGACTTGAATAGTTTGCTTTTTCTACTAAAACATGTTTTATTTGCATTTCAAATCATGTTATACAGTTACCTAATCGTCTTCCCAAGCTTGTCTTGTGTGTAGCAAAGTGGAACTTGATTCGATTTAAAACGCCTGTCAACCCCATGCATAAATAAAAGTAGCACACGGTTGCCACCACCTGGTTAGTATCAATCTGAGAATCGTTCTGTTTTGAAATTATTTTCGCTAGAGTTTTATCCAGCCTCTCAGCTGTTGGCCTAGTTTCGAACCGACTGGATGGATGATCTCATGATATCGTTGATGATTTTACACATCTCGTTTGGCAAAAAACAATCTCATTTTATTTGGCCATTTGCCGAGCTACTTTAACATGTCTGCAAAAGTAGAATTGAGTTTAAAATGAACATTGGTGAATTGCGAATTTGGAAAAAGTTGCAAGTTTCAGATGGATGAAGTTTAAAGATGCATGAATGGTTTTTTTCAAAGTAAAATGAAAGTAATATTTTTTCAAGAACCTATTTCAAGACTTGTTTTTTTTCAAGAAACTATACTAAATCTTTTAAATGCTTTTTTTTATAAGCAAAAAATACTCATTAACCTCTATGCATGATAAAAATATCGTGTTTTCAGTTTTTACAGACATTGGCCACAAAACCTGACATTCTTGAGCTTGTTGTATGCCATTTTTTTGAAGAAATTTGTAGTTGTATGGTTCTGTATACACCAAGTTTTGGTTTAAGGGAATGATTGAAAAATGCGACCATTTGGAAGATTGGGATGCATTTCATGATGCAGAAATTTGATTGAAAAGTTCATTTCCTTCTCTTGCATTTTATGGTTACAAAACCAACTCTTATTCATAAAACAAACACAGCTCAATCGTTAGCTCAGACATCTCCTTAGAGGTTGAGTTTGTCTTCCTGTCTCGAGATCTCCAATAGCAAATTTTAAAGCTTTTTTCCTCAATGGCGGATTCACCCCAGGGAAATTCCTTAAGACATATTCGCCCACTCGAGCGCAAGATACTGGTTGTTTAAGCAGATTTAGAAATGGTAGAATTTGCAAACACTGGCAAACCGAATTCTGATTAAGAACTGTATTAAATCCATAAATAATGAATGAAGAGCCGATCAAAGTTTAATAGAAGTCTCGATTCATGGGTGGGGGGTTGTATGTTCAGATAAGCGTTTTCTTTCAGTCGCCGGGGGGGGGGGGGAGCTGAGTGCAAAGACAGTCGGGCTCATTGAGCAGAAATTGGCTTTTGGAGTGGCAGAGATGCTTTCAATGAGATTGTTGCGCTCAACGTCTTTCGGGGATTCTTGTTAACATCCGGCGAGAATTTCGATGGAAATGCGGCTTATTGATTGAATGAAAATCCGGAGTTTTCTCCTCCTTGTGATGCTGTCTCCATGTGCAGTACACCATGATTTTTCTCCCCATTAAATAACGAGATTCGAAGGCAGATTTGCTTACCGTGTACGTACTGACTTCCTCATTAAAAATCTCATTTTATCCCCCTTGTGTTTTTTTCAGTGAAACGTTTGCTGGCCATGGGAGTGAATCCAGACGCGACGAACGAAGATGGTTTAACCGCCCTTCATCAGGTAGGATTTTGTCTTGGTTTTGACATCACATAAACAGAGATGGTCATCAAATACCTCCTATGTTAAAAATCGGAGAGATTGTAGGCATTGTAATGAAAGAATGTGTTTTCAAAAGTGCTGTCTTGAACTACTTGTCTTCGACATAACATTCAGTCACATTCTGTCAAATTGGATGGTGATTCATAGTTAGTGAAAGTTAGCAGTTTTATTTTTGTGTTTTCTAAACTTATGATTACTTAGGGGAAACTGAAAAACACTTTTTACTAATTAACGATGCTATTTTAATGTGTTGTCTTAGTTTGAGATAATTGAGGAAAACTTTTTAAAAAAAGCATTCTGTTGCTGTAGAACAGTAGAACCCTATTATCCGTCTCTCCGGTCTAGACGCCGGAATAAATATACTGCTAAGTGTATTTTAAAAAAAACCATTAATTGTTTATATCAACTCCGGATTAACCGCCTCTCTTCTTTAGCTTAATTACCAACGTCTGGTCCCAACCAGGACGGATAAATGAGCTTCTGTAGTGAATTTCTTGTTTTTTTTTCTTCCAAGTTCGCTGATGAGATATTTTTTTAAATAATGTGCTTGACTGAATTCAAAATGGACTCCAAGTTGTCTTACTAAACACTAGTATTTCCGGCATCGACATCAGTTTTTGTACACCCTTTTCTCCATATTCAGCAAAGCAAAAAAAAAAAAAAAAAAAAAAAAACTTTTCAATAAATTAGCCAAATTTTGTTTTGTTTGTGACGATTGATCCGAAAACATGAATGGTTGTATTCAGCTCTTTGTTCAGACTTGTTTTCGCCAAATTCGAAGAAAAACCTTGTTTTCGTCAAACTCTGTGGTTTCCGGATTCGAATCGTGATCGGATCCAGTCGTGAATGGCTTGACGAAGCTTTTTGGTACATTGCTAGGATTTCCATTAGCTCGATGAGTTAATTGGAAGATCCGTCTTAGTAACGGCAGCTGCTTGCCATGGATTCGGAACACGAAACTTGCATGGCAATTGTGTGGCAGATGGCGGAATTGAAGTGTTAATCCATGGTAACCCGCCTCACTGACTTCCAAGACAAAAGATGTCAAGCGTTTCTATGGGAATGTTTTGTTTCTTGCGGATGTAATGTGACAAATGAGGAACTGGAGCTAATTAGGGCATCTTTGTGTCTTGCAGTGCTGCATCGATAACAACGAAGAGATGATGAAGATCTTGGTGGAGCATGGGGCCAACGTCAACGCCGAGGACAGCGAAAAGTGGACCCCTTTGCATGCTGCGGCCACTTGTGGACATCTCAATCTCGTCAAGTATTTGATCAGCAAGTAAGTTTTGGAACATCATTGGTTGATTCGGTTTTAAGACTCTGATAGCTGGTTGGCAGGGCACACGATTTTGGAGCATAAGCTCTTTCTTAGTTTTTGATCAAGTGACTTGTTTGTTATTGAAATTGTGTTTAATTAACTGATTAATCTGAAGTTCGAGCATCTTAAAATCTTTCAGTCTATCTCGTGGAATCTCGTGAATTTTTAAGAAATACCTCAGAATCCTTCTACAAAAAGTACAAACATTTTTCTCTGAATAATGAGATTCTGACTGAACAGCAATAAATCCTTTTGAGTGACTACATTTTTCAGAATCTGAATCTCTTTAAATCCCTGGGGATAAAAATTGAAAATCTCCAAGAATCTTTTATACTCATGTCTTGCTGAAAATATGGAAACTTGTGTTTAATAATTTACATACTTTAAGTGGTTGTGAATATTGTGAAGTAGATGGCAAGTCTCGTGCTCTCTTGTCTTTGTTTATTGATGAGCACAGCTTTTCAGCTACTATGCTTTCATCAGTTAAATATGCTTTTGACAATTGAAAGTAAAAAAATTTACTCTTAGAAAAAAATAGTGTTAAAAATTAATGGTGATATTTACTATGTTAAGAATTAATATGAAGATGGCAGGTAAAATAATTGTTACAGAAGGTGAAGAAAGTGCACTTGTGATTTATAAGTAATGCAAGCATACCAGAGTTAGTTTTTTATTTTGTTTCACTAAATGGGTAAAATGTATAATATATAAAACTTGCCAAAAAAGAGTCACACTTGCCCTGCTTGCTAAGTTTCTAGGTTCTCATAATTCACGTTTCTTAATTAATTCTTTGCATAACTGTATGAATGAATGCATATTTCATATTTCAAGAATTTAAATAAATCAACAATGCTACTATAGAATTCCAGTTAATCAAAGAATAAGCCCACTGCTGTCCTTTTGTTTGACTATAAATCTTGCTGAATCTTTGCCATGTTGAATACTGATTCTCTTGGGAGATTAATGTGGCAACTTGTAGAGATTGAAATATTTCTGAATTAATGGAAATGCCAGCCATTATTGAGTGAATCGCCTTTAAAATGCTTTCTACCGAACATAATTAAATGAAAAATGAAATTTGCAAAAATCCTTTTCATTCATTCTATTTCTTTGTAGCAAATTAGACGTTTTCTAAATAAAAAATTCACTAATTTGCTCCTTCGATCGATTTTTCAGTTTCTACAGTATGATAATGTTTGTATGCAGTGAGTTGTTAGAATTTCTACGATTCGTAATTATGACTGCATCCAAATTAGTATAATTAACCTTTTCTCCCTTCGTTTATCTTTTTTTAATTGACGCCACTATCGCTGTATGCTGGAAAGGGCTGTTGCCAGCGCCAGAGCAAAACCATTCTTGGTGTGATAAATGACTGTCATTACCACTATTAATTCCTACCAATATGCTCCCAATCCTATCGGTTTTTTATTTTTTGCTAGCTAATATCCCACTGCGAAAACAGATGAGTATTTTATGAGCTTTGTGGTTGGGCTGTCGCAAATAACTCACACCAAAACCACATTTGCGTTTCTTTTTAATGAAAAATGGAGATGTTTCAATTTTTAAGTGGAGACTTGAATGTTCAGACAAAAGGTTGTTGGGGCAATGAAAACCAAATTCTTTCTGAAAAATGTATTTAAAAAAATGGGACCTAGTGCTTTTAGTTTCTATGTTCTATTAAAATATTGAGGAACTTTCATTTACAAGAAAATATACTATTCTTCAATTAAAAATCTTTCTTTAAATAATAACACATTTTTTAAAGAAATGATGTTTTATCTAAAGAATTTTTGGACTTTAAAAGAAGTGATATGCTGAACTTTTTAAATTAAGATTGGAACGATTTTTTTGAATATATACATTTTTTATAAAATTGTATTTGAATAATAGTTGACTACCGTTTTAAACACTAAAATATGTAACCATGTTATGTGTTCCCATTGACTGGTAAACAGTATTGAACATGTAGAGACTTCCTAGACATCAAGGACTCGAATGCAAAGTGTGGGGGAGACATAAAAACGAATTTTCCCTCCTAGACCATTAATTCGAGGGGCAATCACATTGGTCGTGCTTAGACTACTGATTGGATTTAGTGACGTTATTTTTCAACAAAGCTAGGCTTGAGCCCATGCTGGGCTCAATCAATATTAATGCACTGGTGCGTTGAGATGTGGGTCGTTGACCCCCAATCCATTGGGATGCTGGATACCAAAATGAATTCATTCGAGGCTGGCTTAACTTATTTACATCTAAATATGCTGAGATGGTTGGGATCTAGGCTGGCTCCTTCCTCATGCATTTCTATTTGGAACTTCCTCGAAGGAAATCCATACATCCTAATATAAGCTGAAGGATTCAGGAAATTTGCCAGGGGAGAAAAAACATTGGGAGCAATAAATTGCCTTTAAGTTTAATTAAAAAATTCCAGCCAAATTCTTCTTTTAGGAAAATTGCAGTTTTCCCTCGTCAATTATTTTTAAATTGCATGATGATGACAATTTGAAATACATTTCTATCAATGTAATTCTAAATGCACTAAAGCACCTCTCAACTGCCTCTCCTGATTAATCGGTGGTTTCAGAAGGGCACAAAAAATGAAATTGCCTCTTAACTTCAACTGCAGATGAAATGTACAATGAAAAACAATTTTTTCAGAATGTGCTCAGATTTAACAACCAATAAGTGGTATATGAATAATAAATTAAACATGATCCCAAGTGTATTTTATTAATTTTAATTTCGATCATATGAACTCCGGATTAACTTTTATCTGTTTTTTAACCAACCAAGCTCCAGTAATAATCAGGACGAATAAGAGGGGTCCAACTAGCAAATGTTGAAAATCTACACCATGATTTTTGTTTTGGAAAGAAATGAGAGAGATTAGTTTAATAAAGGTGGCTTTTCAATGGAAATTTTTGAGGCTATCTCAGAAAATATTTGGAAAATTCCGAAAATTTACTGTTTTAAAATTTATCACTGCTCTACTTTATGTTCATGTATATTTCATTTCTTCTTATAAAATATTGTTTCAGATATCATTTTCTCCTCCAGTTTCCTTTATACGATCATCATTTTTGTTATTAAAATCAATCATTGGGCTTAATATTCACATTGTAGCCTGTCTGCTGGGGTCACCGCATTAATTAGCATACATTTTCCTTTTTATTGCTCCAAACATTTTTGCGCTTCGAATAAATAAGCAGATATTGATAAATTCCGAATTTCTTTTCCTGCAGAAAGGCTAACCTGCTCGCTGTGAACGCCGACGGGAACATGCCATACGATATTTGCGAGGAGGACTCGACGTTGGATTACATCGAATCGGAAATGTCTAAAAGAGGTTCGTTTGCAAATGCAGTTATGATCCCCACTTTCCAGCTCTACGAATCCATGTTTTGTAATGCGAAATCTGTGTTTTTATTCTCCTGCAGGGGTAACGCAAGAGCTTATAGACAACACGAGATCTGCGACCGAAAACCAAATGTTGGATGACGTGAAATGGTTGGCTAAATCCAACGCGGATTTGGAATACAGAGATGAACACGGGGCAACTCCGGTAAACAGTTTACCCAGATGTTTTAAGGGGATGCCGAAGGGAAGGCATGCAGCTTCAACATTTTTAGAGACAGCTGCGAGAATTCATAAAGCCCGTAGTATTCAGAAATCTTATTCTACGTACATTATTCCATAAAAAGATTTTACCTCATCTTACGGTTTATGATTGAAGGTGCAGAACTTAGACGAAAATAATTTCGAATTTTAGATGTTCAACGATAAAATTGAAATTAGGGTCCTAGGAACCACGAAGCGTAATCAGTTTATTAATTAAATTTTCTTTCGATTTATTTCCAACAGCTTCACATTGCGGCAGCAAACGGCTATTTTTCGGTTGTGGAATTCTTGTTGGATCAGAATGTTGCTACAGACGTGGTAGACGATGACATGTGGCAGCCAATCCACGCGGCTGCATGCTGGGGCCATGTAAGCAGGCGATCTACGAAATAACTTACCGCCAAAGTTCAAAGGAAATAAATTAAAAAAATTGATTTTTTCGCCCTCCCGCAGCTCGAAGTCTTGGAGCTGCTCGTCATGAATGGGGCTAGTCTGGATGCGAAGACGAAAAACGGCGAAACTCCTTTCGGTGAGGTTTGCACGAGCGATAACTCGAGTTTTGACAAGTTTTAAGTCTTTGAACTTTCCATGTAATGATTTTTTTTTTTTTAAGATATCTGCGAAGATATCGAAATGAAGGATCGTATGCTGCAGCTAAAGAACGAGCGGGAAATGCAGAACCAAACGCAACCTCACAGGCTGCGGAGGTCACAGAGCTCAAACACGAGGAGGCAAGTACACTGAAACATTGCATATTGGGATTTAGAATCACTTTTATGACTAATCTGACCATAGTTGGTTTCAGCAGATATCTAAACTACCGTTAACCTTTAAGAGCCATGTTATCGTTTTATAGCCAATCTGTACGAAGGACAAGCATTCGGGACAAAGCTCACATGACTCGACAAGAGGCGATTGAGGAGACCAAGATTCGATTGGTGCATCAGGGCATGTCCTCTGACACAGAAAAATCCCAGGTAGAAACCAGTCTCCACCCAGCTCCTAAGCTTTTTTTTCTAGCGCCTCCTAAAGATAAATTTCTTCTCGTTTTAGCTCGAAGTAGACAAGCACAACAGGGAGAATGCCGAGAAGGCCCATGCCAAGCCGGCTGTCGACCTGGGCCATATCAACGAGGCCATCAACATGAGACCCCAGCTGGTGGTGGCGCCTTTCCAGAAGTCCACGGAGACCCTTGACGATTCTGCCGCCCTGCCAGAGAGTCATAAAGGTGAGCTCGTGTACATAGTCCAGGATGACGCCAACAACGTCAGGCGGCAGAAGGATGGGGCAGCAGAGAAGAATGGCAGTAGCCACACTTTGGACATCGATTTGCCAGACATCTCCACCATGGGCCTGACCAACGGAAAGGCAAGCACGCTGGCAGACGTCAAGCGTCAGAGGAGGAAGGAGAAGGAGACGGTGGGGCCCGAGACGTCGCCAGTCGGTGGACACAAGGCGAACGGCTACGGCCTCGAGCTCAACCACACCTCCGCAAACATGCCACCGTCGCCCTCCATTCCCATCAGGAAGTTTACCGGTCCCACTGCGGATGACGTCGGGGCAAAAAAGAATCACGGCTGCTGCATCGTTTTATGAACAGAACAGAACAACTGCGCGGTAAAAATCATTCCGCCAGAGGCAAAGGTTGACCGGAAATACGCCATTAAAGGCATAGGTCCGCAGGTGGCGTTAGCAATGATGTGACCATACGGGGTTCCGACATGCCGTTTTTTTGTCGGGTCGCCAGGGGACGCCAACAAACCAGTGGTAATGTGGTGCTACCTATTGGCTCGTTCGGGGCGTTTATAAAGCTATTGCTTTCGAAATTTTTCAAATTTTATTTCTCAATTTCTGTACATACTTTATATTTCCAATACAATCAATTGGGGATTAAAGTACTTTTGTACAGTAGAACTGCGCCGAGCCGCTAATGACTGATGCCACATAATCAAATGGACTGGCACGTATTCCAATCCATAGCTATTCGTACTACCGTGAATTGTAGCCGTTAGACGCACCAGCCCAAATCCACTTTTATAGTATTTGTTTATAATTTTGCAATCTTTCGAAATCACCAAAAAAAAATCGTTGCAGTTATTTGTAATGCCCTTTAGACAATATTTTGAGGTTGATGTCAAGTGGAAGTGCCCTTTCATATCAAAAAGGTTCACCAGAATAACTCATTGACTGAATCCTGAAAATCGCAACGCCATCTGCAGAGTCCAAGCCCATAGCCGCCAGACCTATTTGCTCCCCCGACGTCACTGATTCCGCCAACGAAACTCCTTGTGCCAGAAAACTTGTCGTATACGTTCCACGATGGAATCGGACAGCGAACTTTGACTTTTTAATGTGCCAGTGAACGGATATTTATGTGTGGAGGAACAGAAACGTTGCGAGTCCACAGTGATATATAGAGAATACAGTGTGGACCGCGCGCTGCTGGTCAGACTGACCAGTCCAGTATAGATCACTATTCCTATCAAAGACTACTTAATGTGGAACACGTTGCATCCGCCTGTTGGCTAGCAACGTTTGTCCAAGTCCTTGTTAATAAAATAATTATTAAAGCACGAATCAAATCTCGATTTTCCAGGAATCTGCGTTTTTACAGACTTGATCTGTCTTGCCTTTTTGGTTTTTCAAATAAGGGAACCACGTTGGTCAAGTTTGTAATTAACTTGTTATGTTTCCAACAAAATAATTATGGTAGAATTCATCTTTTTATCCAATGAAAGAAACGTTACAATTACATAAAAATTTAATGTTGAGATCTATTCTCGCCACGTGACTTCTACTTCGTCGGTTCGGAACCTAAAAACGTTGAGACCCAAGTTGAGTACAGAAAATTTATTATATTTTTTTATTAGTTTTGTGGAGCATGCGTAAGATGTATGATTTACCTTTGCGTGCATGTGGTTTCTTTTAGAGGTGTCGTCTGACCTACTCTAAACATTTCATATCCTGCTTGAGCTATCATAGCCCCGTTATCGATGCAGTATCTGAAAGCAGATTTATGGATTTTAATTCAAAGGCTATTCAGAATAACATGATTTGGATTTCCATTTGGAACAAAAATCGAAACAGAAAAACTATAATAAAAATACTGTAATGTAATTTTTTCGTTAGTCATAATCGTACAAAAAATATATGAATAATTTCTGTTTTTCAAAAAAAAAAAAAATTATATGTATATATATTCAGTAAAAGCCATGATTCAGTTTTCTTATATTTGCCAAATTAGATTTCTGAATTGCACATAGACGTACCTTTCATCCGTAGCGTAAACTTTGGCATTTCTTTCTATGCACATTTGCCGCATCATTTCCTGCAGTCGCACATTACCTATGTGTATGAGCATTAAAAATGCTGATTTAGGTTAAATCCTTATTTCTCAATACATTACCGTCACGAAATTACTGTACTGTAAATTTGATCAGGATG
The DNA here is from genome assembly GCA_034696685.1 of Julus scandinavius. Taxonomy (NCBI): domain Eukaryota; kingdom Metazoa; phylum Arthropoda; class Diplopoda; order Julida; family Julidae; genus Julus; species Julus scandinavius. The sequence goes on along the minus strand of JAQGAE010000304.1, from coordinate 18,456 downwards.
CAAAACACAGTAGTACTAACATCCAACCCCTCCAACGATGAGCACCTCATCAGAGCCACAATGAGCCATTGCCCTTTCTGGAATCGTAGAAATCGATATAAATCGCAATCCAATTTCTGCAAAAAGTATTCCGATTTTCTCTCACCTGTTGTTTCAACTAGCATTGCAAACACTGTTTCCTGAAGCGAGAAGCAAAGATCTTCCCTGCTGAAGCCTCCATTCGTCATTAGATCAGCTGCTCTCTCCTAAAAAATATTTAGAAAATTTTACATCTGTTGAAATCCATTCGAATATAATTGTTATTTCGTTTTTTTTTTTTAAAAAAATTTCTTATTCGAACCAAACATATTTTCATTTGTTTGCATCTTACCTCGATGTAGGAAAGTATCCCCGAAAATGACATGTCCATGCCTTTAACCACATATGGTAACATGAGGTATTTCTTTCCCCTGAAAAAAGTTGAGAATACCAATATTAACTCCGATAGATCATATTTTTCAGAAAAAAAATTAGGAGAATGTGTTACTTTTTGGCTAGCTGTTCGATGTTATATCCAGGACTAGGATCGTTGGAGAGCTGTGAAAAAATGATATATGTAAGAAAGTACCTCAGTTTATATACAGGTATTGTTCATCTGATTACATACCATCAGCACTCTTGCAAATCTGTCTAAACAGTTTCCAACAGCGATATCCAAGGTTTCGCCAAAAATTCTGTAGCACTGGTGGCTGTATGCGATCACCTAAAACACAAATTCCAAATCTAAGTCCGAACACTGAATTGTCTTGGTGTAAAATGGCCAAAGACTTACCTGCGTGTTGCCACCGCTGACGTAAAGAACGGTGGGGTTATCGGCTTTGGTGATTAACCGACCCATTTCGATATCTGTAAAGTGTGTTTTTTTTTTGTAAAGTTAGCCGAACTTAATTTGTGGACAACTTCATGTAATTTCATAGGTAACTTACGCCCGATGCAGTGATTCACACCGATTATTGGCTTTTTCCATAGCTGAGCCACTGTCCTGGCCACCATGGCCACAGCCACGAGCGGTGCACCCATTCCTGGTCCTGAAATCGTAAGAAGTCGGGGGATATCATTCTAATTAGATTTATTGATTACCAATCAAACTAATTCTGACTCTTGGAATAAAGTCTACCTTTGGTGTAGCAAACGACATCAATTTCAGCAGGTGTGATGCTGGCTTCCTTCAGCGCCTCGTGCAATACTTCCAAAATGTGTTCCCGGTGGTGCTTTGCTGTGTCCCTTGGGAGGAACCCTGTAAATCATGGGTTTTATAGGAACTGAAGAGCAATATTTGTAATTATAAAAAACACCGGGTTTATTGCTTTTATAATTAACTTGCCCTCTCCTGGTGGTGGTACGTAAGTACGTCGAGGGTTAGAGAGCACGATGCCATCTTTTACGATTCCAACCCCTAACTTGTTAGCGCTGCCTTCAAAACCAATGGCGACGACCATTTTCTAAAGAACAATATTCTTAGATATTCAGTCTGTTCAGTTTTAAAAGTAAAATAACACAGAAACAAGATTACCAATTTATTTTATGAAAAACAAGCATTATTAAGCATTTTTTCCCCACCTGTAAGTCATATTAAATTTTACAAAAACAACTGTTAAAACCAGTATGATTAACAGGTTTTGTTTTAAGGAGAATTATTTCCTAAAGTATAAAACTTTTACAGAGATGATAGCTTAATCCCAGACCAATTTAACGACCTTATTATAAAACTTTGTAATATTACGATTCAAATTTCCCACCAAGTATTTTTGGAACGACCCTTTAAAGCTAGTCTCGCAGCAGGACATTTAAATCGGCACGTGTACTTTCGAAAACGCCAATGTTTTCCCTGACTTTAAAGTAACGTTTCAATGATTAAACTAATTTATTCTACATTTCACTGACCTTTGTTCCTTCACGAATCAAATTACGAGCACCAGAAGCTGCTGCGAGGTCCAGAAACCTACAAAATCACTGAAAAACAGAGAAGCTAAATTGTCTGCTAATGCAACCTAGTACGTTCGCAAACAAGCAAGTCAAGTTGAAATTTCGGCGTATGCAGGCATAATATGGTAAAGCCAATTTATATTTATGTCAATTGCTGTTCCTTTAATCACAGAATTAACATTTTGTTAGAGCACTGGGATTACGAACAATTCTTTATTAACTTTTTTTGAAAAGAGCTTGCAATATGTCACTTGAGAATTGAGTTGTGATTGGGCGTTTACAGTACTGCTATGTTTTGGACTTTACAAGTGTTCCTACTGACAGTTTATATTTACATTTTTAAATATAATTGCAGCATGAGTATTTATTTGTATTTCAGGATTTCTCAGCATTTTCAGACGACAATTTCAACGTGAAAGAATGGGTGAATTCCGTTTTGGCAACACCTGAAGCATCTGAGAATACAGAGGTGCGTTGATGGTGTTGTCATTTGAGGCAGTACACACTTTTTCATGATTCTGTATGCTATAATCATAGCTTGGTTGAGTCATCAAGGGTCGTAACTACTCCTGTCAGAGTTTAATTGGGAAAATCAAATCTTAGATGATCTCAAATCTAATTACGGTTTATAGCTCAGGTTTATAATTATATGCTCTTCTGATGCAAAATTAATCCTTATGTCGACTGGGTCGTAGCATCATTTACTGATGACCGAAAAATAAAACAATTTTAAAAGCAAATTAATCGATTGCGAGTTTACGCCGGAATGTTTGTTCTGTAGTTGCAATAAATTTAAATTTTTTGTATTTCAGGCATATGCCAGCCAACTCGCAATGAAACTTCAGTTATTTATCCAGGTAGGTGCATGCTTCAAGCGGGATGGCTGCTAGCTTTCAACAACAAATGTTTCCGTGAACATAATTTTTTTTTTTTTTATTCAATCAGGAAGTTAACAAATCCCTGGAAGATACCAGTCAAGAAGTGCTGCATAATTTACCACGGTTCGATTGCCGCTTATATTTTCTGACTTAATTTTATCGAATATATCAGCGATTTCCTCACGTGTTGTCATTTTAAAATCCAGGGTGGTTCGAGATGCTGAGAGCATCAGCCAGGAAATGGCTCTTTTACAATCTCAGATGAAAGCCGTCAGAGATGAAATTGCGAAAGTAGGTTTCACTCAAAAATGGGACTTCAGAATTATTTTTTTCCTAATTTAAATGCCACAGGTGTCAATTTTTTGCGTCTTGGTAGATTTATATTGATATTGTGTGCTGTTTTAGGTGGAACATGATACTGCTCAATCCATGCAAACTTTGGTAAGCTTAGATGGAGTGAAAACTCGGATGCACTCGGCCAGCAAGGCGTTGCAAGTAGGTTAAATGATTTATTTTAGACCTGTGTAAATTTTTTGTTTTCATTGACTTTTTTTTATTAAACGAATTATTCACAATTTTCCTAAAGGAGGCAGATAATTGGACAACTTTATCTGCAGATGTTGAGGACGTTTTTGCCACAAACGACTTTCATGCGGTGAATCATTTAATCTTATTGCTGGAAAGAATTTTTGGGCAATTAATTCTTGTAACGAGACAAATGATTTATCCTAATCCTTGTATTTTTTTTTGTATCACCAGATTGCTTCTAAACTACAGGGAATGCAGCAAAGCTTGGTAAGTCAGCAATGTTTAGATAGTTTTGGCTTCCGACATTTTATGGTTTCTCTGTCGAGTGCTGATCAAGATTTTGATATACAGAAAATTTTAGTGGACATCCCCGATTACAAAGACCGGTGCCAACACTTGGAAAGCTTGAAAAATCGCCTGGAAGCCATGATTAGCCCTGAACTTGTCAAAGCTATCAGTGCTCAGTCGGTTGGTAAGTAATATCGCCTATTGCTCAGCTGCCGGATTTTCTAGGATGGAATATTGCCACAGGTTCAAATTACTGGATTACGTTTACCATTAGATACGGCACAAATATACGGTAATATTTTCCGGGACATCGAGCGGTTGCCCGAACTCCAGAAATATTATCACAAATGCCAAAAGGTAAGTTTGACGGCATTTCATCCCATATTTGTTTCTGGAGGATAGCGCGGATCGAAAGCAACCGATTATTTCTCTTGCCCAGGGCCAGCTATTGCAAAAGTGGAAAGAAGTCGTGCAATCTGATTCAGATTACACTTTGCTGAATTGGATGACAATATACTGTGACACACTGCTATCATCCTGGCACTCCCAGGTGGGTTGTACGATAATATGTGCAAAATGGATCTATTCCTCCTTCAAATGGCTGTTAATTGTAGTTGCTTATTAAAGCTAAAGGGCTTTTTAACATTTCTGAACTTACAGATGAAATGGTTTAGCCAGGTTTTTCCTGATTTGCCAGCTGTGTCATTGTTATGCGATCTTCTGGCTGATACGTTTAACTCACTGGATCCCTCCATTGCTTTTTGCTTGGCAGCTGCGGTCAAGCAACAGGCTAATCCATTGGCATTTCTCATTGATTTGAAACAGGTACGAGTACTCATTCATTGTATAATTAGCATAAAATTGTTTTTCATTTTTTTATAATAAGTTGTGATAATATTTGGCTCGTATTCTTTTTGCAATTTTCTTTTTCAGATAATCGAGCGATTTTCTCGGAGTTTGGCCGCAGCCATTCGTGGGCACAATCCTAGCGCAATTATCAGCGAAAAAGCACAGCTTCTCGCTACGACTATCTTTCAGCCATTCCAAGTGTACATAAACAAGTATGCATATTACGAAGAACGATTCCTGTTAAGTCAGTTGGAGACTGTGACTTATGTTAGTACTGTTGGCTCCCATATTCGCTTTACCTTGTAAGCATTCCACACATTTGAATTGTTGACATTTTTGCCCAGCAAAACGAAGACGTTGCCGACTGTATGAGCCTTCTGTCAGAGTCTGTCATGAAAATATTCTTCTTTGCAGATGAGGTAAGATGATTTGTAACAAGGCTCGTGTGATATGTATGCCTGTCCTAGTTTAATAATTATTCTTTTTGTATCATTGCAGGCCAATAACCATTGTCTGCAGTTCACGGATGGTTGCTGTTATCCGGGACTTGTGTCTGCGTTGAAGGTGCGTAGGACATATCTCTGGATTTTGCGGAATCTTATCGATTATTTAAAATTCTTGAAGCGATATGCCATGCGGGTTTCTGCAAATTTGACCTCTTATCGAAGCAATCCTTTGTTCCCTAGGTATTCTTTGGTACCTACACCGACAAAGTGAGACATTTTATAGTGCGCTGGAAAGAAAGCCTGAAACTGGGAGATCAAAATGAATCTGCCGGCAACGACTGGTCCTTTCTGCAGCAGACTCTGCAAGCCGTGAACATCTGTGGCGAGATTATGCTACAGCTAGAAACTCTTGATCAGATGCTGATCACGTCGTTTCTCTCCTGCGCTAAAAAGTTGGGGTACACTACAACGGAAGATAGGTGAGATTTGCACCAAACTCGATTTGTGTTGCTTACCAATGGAGATTTGAAATACTTGCACATCATAGGAAGGACTCTAGCGTTTTCAACTCTATGGATGAGCTGCTTTTGTCACCAAGAGCTCTGGAAGAACTTAAAAAGCACGCTTTAAAACTGCATGAAGGTGATTTTTTTGCAGCAGGTGTGCTCAGTTATTTGTTAGCATCGGATATATCGTGTTCTTATCAGAGGCTGATTTCGTTCTTGCAGATCCAGAACCTTCGATGTTACACGACATCAAGGAATCCCATATCAAGCTTTGTGAAATTGTTTCCAAGTTTGCATTCGACATTTTCTTCAATGAAATTAAGCAGCAGTTGTCTTCTTTGCAGAATATGAAGGTTGTAAGACATGAGTGTCATTTCAAAAGATCATCGTGTTAACATAGCTTAATTAACAGCCATTACATTTTTTTTTTCAGACCTGGACGCTAGAAAACCCCAGCGGTGTTATTATGGCAGACTTGCCTACATTTGGGCTTTCGCCCCAGGAATACATTACTCAAGTAAGAATTATTCAGACTTTGCTAATTCTTCAAAATCATTAAGAAGTTTTACAAGAAATGCGAATTCTTTTTCTGCAGATTGGTCAGTATTTAATGAGCGTCCCTCTACACATCGAACCTTTTGCCCTTCAAGATAATCCGGCATTGCGTGCTGGACTGAAACATGGAAAATTACCACATACCAGCAACCGTGGTACGATATTAGAGTATTGCACAATAATTTATTGCCGAAGCAGAAATGAAACTCAAATTTTTTGTTGGTTTTGGTTAAGATCTGACCCCCGAAATTCACATTGCCGACTACCTGCTGAAATGCATCGCCGGTGGAACTTGTAGCACGTATGTGGACAACATTTACCGCATTCCCCAAGTGACATCGTATGCTGCCAAGCAACTGGCGACTGATATCGGTATGATATGTTTCTATGTCAAGAACATTTTTCTAAATTTCTGATGAATTCAACCTTGTCAAAGCATCAATTACTTCTTTTAAGTTCCATTTTTTAAGCTAAATTCCTATAATTTGGGTAGATTATCTGTGCAACGTTCTCGATGATCTCGGCCTACATCCATCTGAGGATCTTCTGGCAATCACCGCATTGCTGAAAGCTCCGTCCGAAGAATATGTGGCAAGTGCCGAAGGTAAGCCAGCGCGGATTGTCAACGCCATTCGAGGATTACGAAATTTGTCGTTAGTCGAAAACTGAATTATGGCTGAATCCAATCGGGAAAGCGGGTTAAATTATTCTATGTTCTGCATGCTGCATACCTGTCTAAATTTAGAATTTCTTAGATAGAAAAATTATTTTAATATGTAAGCTGGCACAAATCCGGTGAGATAATAAATTTTACAAAGTTATTATGATGACTAGCAGACAAGATACATTCAAATGACAGCTGGCATAGGCAATTCAGCCTTAGTATTGTGGTCTATTATTAGTATTACTGTAGCATTCCATCATCTCTTCGGCGTTTTCCTGAGAAATCTTCTTGGTAGGTTTGCTAGAATCCTCCCAACGATTTTTACATATGTGTACTAATAGATTTAATTAAAGAGGTTCAAAAAGATGAGGCTTATTCTTCCTGTAAGCATCCTTGTATTGATTCTTGATTAAATATCCATGATTCCGTTAGATTGTTTTTTCCTGAATTTTATGGAATTGCATCTTTTTGGCGATTCCATGCTGGATATTTTGGTTGATCTAGAATCATTGTTTCAAAATAAATGCATGTCACCTACTGATTTAACCGGTTATAAAAGATTCTTCCAATCTCTTATCTACTCAATTTTTTGAGATCAGTCGATAATGAATAGCATGCCTTATCTAATGAAATTCAACTTTGTCCGAAGTCATCAGCATCTTCAGGATTAAAAGAAACAATAGGTTGTGAACTGGCATTGTTCGGTTGTAGGTGTCAGGTTCAATGATATTTTGGGGTATTATCGCCATGTGCAGACAATCGGCTAATTTCTGAAGCATTAAGATGAATTTATCTCATATTGCTATCTGACTGTCCGTAATTATTTATGTGCTTAATTCTTAACTGGATCTTACGTTCTCGTTCAACAAAACGTGAGCTCTTCATTTGAAATATTCCATTTTAAAGTTTCTTGATAATAGTGCCAGTTAAATTTTACGGAAGCTACGCTAGCTTCAGCGAACAAACCGATATTTATCATTAAAAAAGTTTAAAAAAATACCCTTGTAATGTTCAAATACCATTTTTATGGAAACTGGACTTTGGAATGTTTGCTGGACCTGTTTCTAAATTGTAAATGAATTCTGTATAATTGTGGATAAAACTTCTTTAAAGTTAGTTTTAATTAAAAAAGTAATGTTGTATAGTATATCGTTTTCTTACAATAAACTTAGCTTTTGATAGGTCGAAATGTTAACGCCGATTAAGGAAGTTAATGGGTTGGTATTTTTAATTCTCTATGTTTATATCTGCATAAATAAATACACATTGATAAGAATTACCTACCTTCTAATGGAATGTGCCTTGTCTAAAACTTGGGTTTGTCCTGGGCTTTTGGCAATTTGCCCCACAAGGCCATAGTTTTCCTTTCAGCAAATCTGTCGATGTGCGTGATAAAGGTGTTAAAATGAAAATTAGAGATTTATTATCTTCGATTATAAAAGCGTTACAGAATTTCAGAAACTCTTATACAAGATTGGAAAGCGAGACTGATTCCTACATTCCGTTTTGATGCTGATTACCACCTGCAAACTTAGTTGTTTCTAATCCAGTTTTGCCATCTTCGCTGTTTTTCGCAAAAATGAATATTTTACAGTTTATAAGCGTTTACAGACGAGGATTGATATTGATATTAACCCCTCTTGTGCTCTTACCCTTGCCACTTGTCACTCAAAATGCGGTAAGTATCTTTTTTTTATTATTATTCAAAGGCTTTTCTTAAATTCTAATATGTTAATGTGCTATGGCTTTTTTAAAAAATATGTTCTTAAAAATTCTGAAATGCTATGAGTCGCATTGACTTTATTCGACAATAAAACCTGGTTTTACTTAGCGGTAGTATCAAAAATATGTATTGATTTTGTTAATTTTTGAAGTTCTCAAACACTTAAAAAAAAGTTTCATCGCAACTTTCTACTAGTAATTTTGTGTGTGTAATTTTCTACTAATTTCTTTTACATAAGTTTTAATACAAACATAAATTATCGAAAATTGAATTTCTGCTTATGGTAAGTTATACTTTGGTTACATGTTTAAATGTAATCAAAACACATAGTACGTTTTCATCCGTTAATCCAGAATTTATAAAGAATAATATTAAGTTTAGAGGCATTCTTTTTTACTGAACTTCAGTAAAAACTTATTGATTCGATAAGAATGTGAAGATTTGCTTCAACATTCATGAATGAAGAATCTATATAACGACATGGAAAATTATGTTTTGATAAAATTCAATCCAAGAACAAACATGGCGTTGAAAACCTTACAATCTACAATCATACTAATAAATCCTTTTTATCTGATTTACATTTCTATTTTTGTAAAACAACACGTTTTCGAATGCATTAATAGGATTAATCGGTTCCGTAAAGTGTAATTTTGACAAATTAGTAGTCCATTAGTAGGTTGTTAAATCACATTGTTTACCTGTTATGCTAACTCGTGACAAATTCCCAGGGTTAATGATATCCGGTTTAAGGTTGTATTGATCGAATTAAAATGTTGATACAGTATTTTGATCGGAAAAATCAAGTTGAATGTGGTTTTCCATTAGTGGAATTGCTTATCTTTACGATATATGTGTGCATTTCGTTATTTTCAGTCGTGCAATTTTATGGCATATTAATGGTTCTATAGTTTTACGAAATTGTAACTAAGCATGATAATATAGATCACGTTATTTTCGAAGAATAGGTTAATAGCATTAATAGATGTCACATTTGGTATACTTGCATCTTTAATAATTTTTTGTAAATCTTAAAAACGCTGTGGCTCAGCCGATTCCTGCTCTATTCTCACACTTTTATTGTTTTCGAAGCCAAATGACGTCCTCTTTCATAATCCAAAGTCAAAAACCCAACTTTTCAAATACAATGTTCGAAAACCGCCCACAAAGCGTTGTTTTTCCGCTTTTCGCTACGTTTTATTTACAAACTCGTGGTTTTTATGACAGATTCTGAAAGAGGACGTCACTTACGTAAAGAAAATGAAAAAACTTTGAAAAAAGAGTGATAATTTACCGAGCTTCAGCGTTTTGAATATTTTGTGGGTGGAAAACGATTAGTGAATGACCAATTTTGTCAATACATCTTTAATAAATTTTTTAAATCTTAAAAACGCTGTGGTTCAGCAAATTCTTGCTCTATTCTCACACTTTTTTGGTATTTTCGAATCCAAATGACGTCCTCTTTCGTAATCATAAGTCAAAAACAATGTTCGAAAACAGCCCAAAAACCGTAGTTTTTCCGTTTTTCGCTTCGTTTTATTTACAAAATTGTGTTTTTTATGACAGATTCTGAAAGAGGACGTAACTTACGTTATGGAAGTGAAAAAACGTTGAAAAAAATAGGGATAATTCACCGAGTTTCAACGTTTTGAATATTTTGGGTGTGAAAAACGATGAGTGAATGGACAATTTTGTCAATAGTTATAGTCTACTAAGATATACGATAATGAAAATACATTTGATTTATTCCAATATATTATGTATTTTCTGTTTAGCAAGCCAACTGCGCTTATGTCATGCTAGTAATGTCCGTTTTCTGGGTGACCAGTGTTTTGCACTTGGCTGTGGTTTCCTTGTTTCCAGTTGTGTTTTTTCCTCTTCTGGGCATCATGGATACAAATGCCATATGTATGATTTATATGAAGGTTAGTATTTTCATGAATGTTGTTTTTTCTCAAAAAATACACTGTCAAAACAAGAACGATTCATAAATTTGCAATGAGAACATTGAAAAATTGCTCTAAATTCTTGATTAATAGTTCAACTTTTACAAGTTTCCAATTATTTCAGGATACTAATGTTGTCTACATAGCCTGCGTTATTTTGGGAATAGCCATAGAACATAGCAAATTGCATCGAAGAATGGCTTTGCTAATGCTTTTGAAGATTGGGACCAGTCCCAGAATGTAAGACACATAACTTTAGGCTAGCTTTGCATTGGACATTTTATTTTGAACTTATTTAATCTAAAATACACTATCGATTTACTTAAGGTTGCTTCTTGGAGTGATGCTCACCACGATGTCCATCTCTATGTGGATAATGAACACTGTGGCTGCGGCCATGATGATCCCAATCGTGGAAGCTATCTTTGAAAACCTGGAAAAACTCGATAAAAGTTTTGAAGCTGAATGTCCAGACCTTGAGAGCATAGGTAGTGCATCATTGTTTTGATTAATTCTTGTATTACAGGTTTTGGTGATATATTTGCGTTGTTTAATTGCAGAATTGGCCCCCATTGATTCTGATGGACAAATACTGAAGATCAAGAGGAATGGCCGAAATAGTCGTGCAAACAATGAGGACAGGTAAGTTTCCTTTTTTAAATTAAAGTTCATAATTCTTGCCAATTTTCACATGTGAACTTTTTGTTTAAATTTTGCATAATTTCACAAAACATAGCAAGAAGAAAAACAAGTGTTATAAGACATGTATCCTTCTGTCTGTGGCCTATGCGGCCAATATAGGAGGAACAGGGACCTCCACATCGACGAGTCCCAACATTGTATTCACTCAAGTGGTCAGCATGTAAGGATAGCCAATACCTATTGGATGTTGTGGTGTTATGGTGATGTCACTGAAATTATTTGATTATAAAATAGGCTTTATGGGAACGAAGTTGGTATAAGTTATGCAACATGGATGTTGATGGGTGTTCCAAGCATGTTGTGTTGCATTATGGTGTCCTATGTTATACTTCAGATGTTTTTTATGGGATTTAAGTAAGTACAAAGTTTCGTTTTTTGTAAACTTTCAAAAAACTAGCAAAATAGTAAGTCCAAAACTTTTGTATATTTGTTAGGAAGTTAGAAGACTCCAAAAAGAAAGCGGAAGTTGCCAGAAAAACCTTGCGGGACGAATATGCGAAGTTAGGATCCCTGACGTAAGTTCAGTTATCTGATATCTTCACCTTTTTCATTTTATTTCTGTTAACGTTTTGTTTTAATTTAAGATTTCACGAGAGTGGTGTGCTGACATCGTTTGTAACTCTGGTCTTGTTATTTTTCTTCCGTAAACCCTATTTCATGCCTGGTTGGGAAGGTGCCATCTCATCTGGAAAGTTTGTATTTTCGTAAAATTTCCCCCTAATTTGAAATTGGGGAGCTTGGTTTCCACCCTGATTTTCGATTTTGTCTTGCCATTAGGTTAATTTCGGATGCTGTTCCTGCAATGCTTCTGGTAGTTGTGATGTGTGCATTTCCATCAAGCCCTGCTGAAGGTGATTTGTCATAATTTGTAAAGCAGTACGGATGATGCAGAAAAGTACCAACGTTTTTGATTTTTCATTCAGCGTTCAATTCCAAAAGTGGCAAATCGGCTTCAAGCTTGTTGAACTGGGAGGAAATCCAGCCAAAGATTCCTTGGGATTTGATTCTCTTACAAGGAAGCGGTTATGCTCTTGCAGCAGGATTTAAGGTAAGCAGACTACACCTTCATTGATTGGCTAACATTTGGAGTTGTCATCAATAATCTTGTATTGATGTTTTCAGGAATCCACTCTTGATGAATGGCTAGGGTCTCAGTTTGCATCCTTAGAATCTCTTCCTCCGACTGCCCTTTGTTTTGTCATAGCCTTAATGGCTTCTTTTGTAACAGAGGTTGCTAGCAACGCATCTACAGCCGCCATATTGCTCCCCATAGTTGCCAAAATGGTAAGTAACATCCCATTTTTTTATTTATCAGTGAGATCAAAACATCTGCAAACGTTACATAGCTTAAAAGGAAGGATAATACTGAAATAGCAGAAGAGAATTCAAAAGTACTTAGTGTTATTCAAATGCCTGATTTTACTGCATTTATTAGGTGAATTACTCATAATTTTAAAAGGAAGTATCAATAATTTTAAGTGGTGTTTCATCAAGTGATATACTCTAAATTTTAAGAAAAAGTGCGTTTTTTCAAAGGCCTTTTGTAAATCACAAATCCATGAAATTGTTTCATAAATTCAAGTAAACTATATTTGAACTATTTTAGGGTATCCCGACAAAAGCACTTCAAAGGTTAAGTTAGGTTAGGTTAGGTATGCTAGGTTAGGTTGTTGAGTCGTCGCCATTTTGCCCTACGTGCTTTTGTTTTGTCGGTGTGACAACTGTTATATATTTTGAAAATATGCAGTAAATGATTACAAAGGACACTTCAAAACCTCACTTCAGGGACATTTAGGAACACTCATAATCATTTGAACAAATCTAGAAATTAAATTATGTTTTCCAAGGTTTTGTAAAATTGAGTTAGATTTCGTTTAGAATTCTTTAGATTTTACATGAATTCTTAAGATTTTATATGAATTTGTTTAGATTTTGTAAGAATTTATTACAAGTTGAAAGAATGTGTTAAAGTTTTTAAGATTTTGTAAGATTTTGCATAAAGCTCACACAGATAGGAATCGACTAAAATGCGCTGAAAATTTAGGAGGAAAAATTATAAGTTTTACTTTTATTTAGGGAGAAAAACTTCACGTTAATCCATTGTACTTCATGATACCAATAACAATATGCAGTTCATATTCGTTTATGTTGCCAATCGCTACTGGGCCCAACGCCATGGTCTTCAAAAGTGGAAAAATGAAGAGCAGCGACATGGTAAGAACATGTTTTCTTAATTATTTTTTCAATCTTTCTTCAGTTGTTTTAAGGCTGGAATTTTGCGTTTTAGCTTCACGTTGGATTTCTGACCAACCTGGCCTGCGTTGTCACGCTATTTATCCTTCTGAATTCTTTGGGTGCATACGTTTATGGTCTCAACAACTTTCCTGACTGGGCTCTCAGCAGTTTAGGAACAGTTTCACAAGTTGACCTGAATGGAACCATCATTATGACTCAAGAAGTCAAATCCAGCTATTAAACCATTGCTCGTGAAATATACTCCTTCTGTCAAACACAATGGCAAGTGCTGACAAAATCTTTTTATTGACAGAAATCAAAAAACTACTTTATAAGAAATTTCAAACTTTGGGTGACTTGTGCAGTGTATTGAATTGTGGGGGTTTGGGCTTCAAAATTGAGCTTTTTCAGGGTAAAATAGATTTATCTAATTTTGGGGCAGTTTTTAATATTTTTATCTGTATGTATTTAGTATTTATATAAAATTATATTGGAAATAAATGGTTAACAGCCAAAACTATAACAAGAAATGTTTGCGATTCTTGCAATTTAATTATTGCAATATTCCGCGATATTACCTCCCATATCAGCAGTATTGAAACTTTAAAAGTTGTGAGTTAAAAGTTATGTGAATCAGAATATATACATATCGTGCAACAGAATATTTGGATATATTGAGACTTTGGTGCATTGTCATTGATGCCCTCTGGTCAACAAATCTCCTTTCCTAATGCTTGCTGTTAATTAAGTTAATCACGTCCCATGACAGTAACAGAAACTAAAATAATTAAATAAAAGTTATATAAAAACATTTTTTTGTGCTAATATTTTGACTTCTTGTAATTAGCCAAAGCTTACTTCAAGAATGGTGTATCCATCTATGTCTCTGAATCCACCAATGGTCAAGCCACTGTAGAGGTGCCGAGTTGTTGTGATGAAAATCAATTGATTTACTCTTTCCTAAATGAAAGATGAGATTTGAATTAAATTTAAGGTGTATTTGAATCAGTGGAATTCCTTTGAGGTTTACTCACCAAAGAAAGCTCCTTAGGAAGGTGCGCTTTGTGGCTATTTATCAAAGATTTATCCATGGATGTAAGAACTTCAGCAACCTAAAATATGATATGCAGGTAGTTATTTGATAAAATGTATTTAATTTCGCAACTTCATATCGTTAATCAATTATTTTATAGTTGATAAGGTATACTTTTTTGTGCTTTAGATGTGCATTAAATTTTAAGCTAGATACATCCTGCTTTTATAATGATAAAGAAACTAATAATGTTGGGAAAGTAACAGAAAATCCATTAAAAGCAGTTTCTAAAAATGGAAATGTTTGTTCAATAACAACTTGCTTTTGTAGTTCTTCGTATTGTTTGTAAACTATTGATTTATTTCATGAAAGTTTAATTTACTTATTTTCAAGGAATTACTTTTAATGGTGGCGATTTGTTTTGAAAATTGTTTAATTTATTAATTTGTTCATTCATTTTGCCATTGTTTTCCTGATTTTTAGTAGTTCCCAGCCGGAGGTCTCAAAGATATTTTTGAAATGTTCTTCTGCTCATTTGCCTTTTTATCCAAGGTCTCGTGACATATTGTTGCATGTGTTTAGAATTGGAGCTTTCATTATCTTACCTTCTGATTGACTTCGTGGCTTGAATAGAGACAGGTCAAGAAAACCAGAAAGGTGGGACCAGAGGCCAAGGGCAACACCTTAAAAGTAGCCTGGAAAAATCCTTGGAAACTTCCAAAGTCCATGGTCTTGATCATGATGCTGATGATCAGAATTTGAGTGTAGAAGATACAGAAAAGGGCTTTGGAGAAGATGGCATTGAGGGCTTTATTGGTTTCGAAGACCTGCAGACAAGTGACCATGGCCTCAGTGAACTTCCTGTGGGCGCCTAAGGGGCTCTTGGCATTTCGGACACGTTTCTGAGCCACATCTAACTTCTGCTTCAATTGCATGTTGGTCATCACCACGAAGGCGATGCAAACGTAGGGGAATATGGAAATCAGCAACTGGTACAGGTCATCAAGAAGTCCTAAGATCGCTACCAACGCTAATTGACAACATTTTAAAAAGTTGAAATTTTCGGTGATAGCAAGCTTGATGTAAATGGTCAATATGGCCACCTCTCTTGCTGTGGCCAAGAAAATAACGATTATGATTGGGAGTGCCAATGCGATGAAGTGGACCCTAAGTTTGGACCTGAGGTTGGCAGACAATGGCTGTTCGCTCTGCGACAAAATCAGCAGCCCTAGTATGGCCTCACTACGCTGCATGGACACAAAGATGGCCGAAAAATTGATGAAATTGACAAGTACGTTAACGTATTTGCGACGATTGGTGATGGTATCTGTGACGAATAGGGCCCTGTAGATGAAGCCGATGATGACCACCACCACAAGGACCCAGGCCACGCGGTTGATTGTGTGCAGAAAGCGCTGTAGGCGGCTGGGATTCGAATCTTCAGGGAGAGACTTGAGTCCCGAGATGTAGAAGTAGAAATAGAAAGGCTGCAAGAGCTGGCTCAAGGACTGCATCATGGCTGACCAATGTCTGATGGCCTTGCTTGATCAAATGTAAACTGGATGTTGTCAGAGTTGCTTGGGAATCCAAATGCTGAGATGCATCAGTGATCCAAAAAGCCAGAAATGGCAAATGGATGACAAGAGATGTTTAATGGATTTTGGGAGCCATTTGAAACATCCTGGGCAGACATCACAAATAGAAGGAAATGAAACAAACGATATAATGTTCTTTGTGTATGTCTTTATGCCTGATGCATGACTACTAATGGCAAAAATATTGTGAGTACTTTGGATATCCGAAATGCTGCAAAGTTCCAAGTTGAGTGACCAATTCCATGAGTTTTTTAGAACTTCTGAAGTACTTCAGAAGTTAAGCAATATATATATTGCTTAACTGTATTGAAATATGTAAAATGACTGATATTGCTAATGGAACTTAATGGATATTGGGAAATGTTTGTATAAAAATTCAATCTTTCACCAAATTGAAACATTGCAACATATTAAAACACAATGAACTAACCGTCCTTATTTTCATCAACTGGTTATTCAAATAGCAGATATACCAAGGCCGTATATATGGGGGTGATGGGGGAATCTTGGGGATAGATCCCCCTCCCCTCCCAAAAAAATCTTTCGACGTCAAATTAGCATCTCTTTCATAATCTTCAATAAGAAATTCAAGTTTCAAAAGGCAATGTTCGAAAAAACCGCAAAAAAACATTGTTTTTGCATTTCAGTTTCTGGAAACATCCCTTTGGAAAATCGAATTTTTGACTTCGGATTATGAAAGAGCACGTCGTATCGCTTCGAAAACATCCATAATTGTGAAAATCGAGCGATAATTAGCCGAGATACAGCGTTTTTAAATTTTTGACGAAAATTGACCACCCCCTCATCGTCTTCCAACCTCAACATATTCAAAACGTTGTATCTCGGTGAATTATGACTAGATTTTTAAAGTGTTTTCACTTATTTAACGTAAGTGACGTACTCTTTCAGAATCTGTCATAAAAAACACGATTTTGTAAATAAAACGTAGACAAAATTAGGGGAAAAGAATGGTTTTTGGGCTGTTTTCGAACATTGTATTTGAAAAGTTTAATTTTCGACTTCAGATTATGAAAGACGGCGTCATTTGGCTTCGACAACATTAAACACGGTGACAATCGAGCAATAATTCGCCGAGACACAGCGTATTTTAATAGCAGGTAACACTACGGAATTTATGGATTATCCCTACAAAATCTTTACTTAAAACATTATTTTTTGCAAAATGTGCTTACAAAATCGTGTTTTTTCCTGGTAGTGGATCAAAGGCAAATGTCTACGCGTGTTCTAAGCAAAAATCCGCGAGATTTTAAGGACATTTTTGTTTTCGTCAAAAAAAAGGTAAGGGTATATATAACCCTTTGCTTTTTTTCAAAAATCGGTGGAAATTCGACTTTTCATATCGGGGTTTTTTCTTGCG
The DNA here is from genome assembly GCA_034696685.1 of Julus scandinavius. NCBI lineage: Eukaryota > Metazoa > Arthropoda > Diplopoda > Julida > Julidae > Julus > Julus scandinavius. The sequence continues at coordinate 1,165 of JAQGAE010000304.1, read as the reverse complement.
GAATTTGAAAGTATAGATGTCATTACGAGTGGGAAAAGCCAAAAAACACCGAAATTCAAGCAACAAAACTCGAGTTATAATCAAAAATGGGGTTAACTGTAGCAGACATAAACTATGTTCTAATGCTTTCTTAAAGCGAAAGAATCGGCGGCAATTTCAAATTCAAAACGCTTCAGCTCGATGAATTATGGCTCGATTTTAAAAGTTTTTCACTTACTTGATGTAACTGACGTGACAGTGACGTCGTCTTTTAGAATCTGTCATAAAATACGCAGTTTTTATGGCCAAAATAGTCCACCCATATACATATACAGCCGTGATATATGCTGAGGCTGATACGGTTACCAAAATTTATTTTGCTAATGTCATATGTATATGGTTTCCCAATTCAATGATAATTGTATTTTAATTTTAACACGAAATTTCACATGGTAATTCCGATTACACTTTATTCCCATGTACGGAAAACATTACATACAAAAAATATTTATTGTACAACCAAATACACATCATCTGGCATGGCAAATAATTGAAATCATGCATATGTAATACTGATGGAGTGCGAAAAACTTTATTATGGTTAATTTCCATAGTAATTGTCATGATCTGCTGCATCTGCATTGTAAATTTGCAATTAATAAATTTGTACGTTTGTTTTACAAGTAACTTGTACATAAATACTAGAGGCCGTTATTGTGTCATGAATATACTATCGTAAACATGGTCAAAAAACTTTGCAAATTATCCATATGTGCTGTATCCACATTATTTGATATTAGAGCATTACTTTAAATTGAAAACGACAAATAATATAAAAGGTACACTCTATAAAAATGAAATCTGCCAGATGCTCAAAAAACGATCAAAAAATGTACGGAGTCCTGCAAGAGTCAAATGTTCTTTTTTTTGGGGGGGTTAGATTGGATTTAGTTAGTTTAGTTAACTCAGTTATAATGAGCTACTTTAACCCTCCACCTAAAACCACTTGGGCCCCAATGGTGGCAGCTTTCCGATGTCAATTTGGTCACTGATGAATAATGCACTTTAAGTATCTTAACACCTTTTAATAACCCTATCCTTTTCAATGAGTAAATTTGCAACGACACTCACAGCCAAACAAAAAGAGATTAAATAAAAATAAAAATTGTTTAAAATAGCTTGATAA
>JAQGAE010000303.1:0-41932 GCA_034696685.1 Julus scandinavius | reverse complement strand
GGTTAACTCGTGGTTTTATATAACCTCAGGTTAGCTAACCTTTTATTTAACCTTTGTTGGTGCAACCGGCCCTTAGCTGACATCCTGTATAATATGAGAGAACTTTGAAACGTATTGTAGACATTAAAGGATTGGCAAACATTTGCCCCATAAGATTACAAAAACCCAACGATAAAAACTTTAATGAACGTCTAAATATAAACGCGCAAATATAAACAACACATATTGAAGAAGAAAAAAGTGACGTTTTCTAAATGTCAACATACTACATACATTAAAAGAGCAAGTCTCAACATAACAAAACAATTGTTTAAATAGCAATTCGTTTACTGCAGATTATTATATATGTAGGCTACTGAAAGGACGTCTGTAAGAACATCTGTAATGAAAGAATACACCATGACCCCATAAAGGGCTTCATAATGTATTAATGTATATAAAAAAACCTTGCAGCCTTGAAGAGAAAAGGTCATGTAGACATATATGCTTAAAATGAAAACACAAGCCCATACTGTGCACATACAAAAAAAAACATATAGCGTGATTGCCAAATGCCAACTCTCTAGAGAGTTCAACAATGACGTCAACTACAAGGATAGTCTTCAGATTTCTTCAGCGTATTAGCTATCTAGATTCATACATGGAACTTGATTCATTGTGAACTTGGAAATCATTTTTCTTTCACGTCACATTTACATCGACAAGTCAGTCTGTGCCAAATGGGATTAACGTCAAGAATTGTTTGTTATAGAAAAAAATTCCCTCGTTTTGCACAGTTATAAATTTGCAACAAAGGCTAAATCTTCACGTATTTTACACATAAGGTGCATTTTAATTTTTTGTGAATTATTTAGTTAAAATACCAAACATGGAATAATAAATTCGTTATCAACTGAGCTTATTGAATGTACAATGAACATCATATCAATGAGAATTTTTTAATATCACGTAAACGCTAGAATTAGAATTGTACATGTTAGTTATATGCACTGTACATGTATATTATATAAATACAGATATGCTTGCTGAACATTAACTGGAAAGAAAAAATTAGCTTTACTTAAGAAATGGCTAAAGCTTTCCAAGAAAACATCACTATTTATTGATCACCTTTTGCTAAGAAATAATATTCTTGCATACATTCTCTTTCCAGAAAGTTCAATAAGTGCTATGATTTACTACATAGTGGTACATATACTATCTAAGAATAATTGATCATGAGTTTTGGTGTCATCTTCATATGTTTCAAACTTAAACGAAAAAGTTGACACGTTTCAATACCAAGAATCGGTCAATCAAATACTGTACATGAAAAACGATATTAAGAAGTATGCTTCAAAAACTTTCGAAAGTAAACATATCGTATTTTCAAGTATAGCAGTAGATCGATGCAGGTTGAAACCCAGATATCTTAGTTGAACAGACGTTGGAGAAGACGAGTGCAAAATAACTAAATATTTCAAAACCCGTGGGAAAACAATTGATTATTGGTCTAGGAAAAGAGCAAAGTTTTCATTCCCGAATGACGGCATGTCATCATAATTGCAGCATTTTGAAATCCCATTAGATCACGGTTTAGGCTCATCCCCATTCGCGATTTCCCCATTGCAGTAATGGCAGCCTCAGAATGCCAATTATAGATGAAAAACTTAGCTACGATCCTCGAAAGTCAGTGTCCAGACGTCGAACATTCACTTGGCAATTATGTCTACTAAGAACTTCAAATCCCTTCGCAAAAGCAACGCAGAAATTTCCGGTTGACATTCAATTTGGCGGCCTACATGCGCAAGATGCCACTCCAACAAATACCAAAGAAAACAACTGCTTATATATAGTACAAGAGACTTCTGGCAGAAATGAGTATATGGAAGAGGTTTTTTTTTTGGATTGCACTTCACCAAGTTCCCAACTAGCTTATTCGGGCTTTTCGAATGTTATTCCAAGTGTGGAAAACGAAACACGTTGTTCAAAGAATCTTGCTTTCGTAACATTTCTGCTGAATTTCAGTCAAAGAAAATTCCTAAGAAAGTGATCAATAATCTGAACCTGACAATTTGTATCGTCTTTTTCCAACAAATTCAATTACTGAACGGTGAAGGTACATGAACAATAGATAAAATTCTTTTAAATCTTTAACCACAGGGCTTTTCAACAGTAACTGCAGATTTCTTGGTTACGCAGGCAGATTATGTGCCATAGTTTTAAAATGCATTTTCTTTTTGAAATGCTTTCTAAACTGAGTATCTTGTTGGAAATTCCCCCCTGAAATGGAGTATTTCAGGTGAAATATAGTCCAACATCATATAAATATAGAAGTGTGCATCTGCAACAAATGTATCGACTATTTTGTAAACTTTACAAACATGAACATATAGATATTGCAGTATACACTCGTAATATTATGTCATAACATTGAAAGATTCTGCCAATATACAGAAAGTTGAATAATTTCAAATAGATTAATAAATATACATATTACGTTCATTAAAGTTCTTCCATATTACTGTGTGTGTTATTATGTGTTATACAAACATTTAACGAGTTACTCTTTGTGTTCTTTAGGGCATGGCCTACCTGCACCACAGTGAGATTCATTCCCATGGAAATTTAAAGTCGTCGAATTGTGTAGTGGACAGTCGTTTCGTTTTGAAAATTACGGATTTCGGCTTACAAAGTTTACGAGATTACGACGAAAACGAGAACGAAGATTCCTACGCCTATTGGAGACGTAAGTAAACCAATGTTATGTAATTTTGTTTTACTATCAAGGATGTAACAACTAAACTCATCTTTGCTTGACCTATCTTATTTAAGCAAAATCGTAACGTTCTCTAATCTGCTTACGTTCTGTTGGATCTATAAATCACGTTAAGTCCTTCTAAACATTTTAAATTGCATTCAGAAGAGTTCATTCTTCTTGAGCATTTCCACTTGAGCATTGGAATCTAATTTGTCAAGCTCAATGACCTCCATTCGCAAGTTCATCCAATAAGTACGGTATTGAACATATTTATACAATTTGATTTCCATAGTATACAATGACTAACAACATTTGTTGGAATTCGTATTGTCTAGATTTTATATAATGTGTAATTAGGTTAATTTGGTTTTGTTAGCTGCTCAGTGTTTGTCGAGATTTATCAACAAACAACATGCAAATGGAGTTAAAATTATCTCTGTGAGCTATTTGTATGATAGGTTTTCTCTAATTTTTTTAATTACAAAACCAGGTTTTTAATAAAACAGAATTCCCCTTGCTTTGTTAAACTGGAAATATGATTTTTTATCGAATAAGCATGGTTATGGCATTACCAACAAATATATTTTCAACATTTTATAATGGTTTTATAAACGAAAATTCCTTAAAATCACTGTCATGAGCGTCGTCACATCAAGTGACTTTGACAATTATGATTTTACTCCTTACGATTAAACTTTATACTACAGAATGGGCCAATAAAAAGTAAGCCAACTTTCTAAAAATCATAAAATGGTTATTTGTTAATGGAATTTATTCACATATTTGTACATGTATAATTAAATAGGATACAAAAAAATTTCCTATTTCAATTTTTGTTCAAAGTTAGCACCTTTCTCCGGAAACAATTCAAAAATTGCCTAGCACTGTAATTTTTCGTTTCACGCAAAAAACTTATCGCGGTTCTTTCTTTTTCAGTGAACATCATTTTGAACGACAAATTCGAATGATTACGTCATTAAAAAAGAACGTGAACGAGGGGAATTCGAAAGTAAAGAGAAAAACAATATTTGTACAAATTTCCATTAAATTCCATTACCAAATAACCTTTTTATGATTTTTATAAAGTTGGCTTACCTTTTATTGGCCCACCCTGTATATAAGGTTTTGGTAGGTTAAATTTGTCAGAATATAACCTGATTACAAAAGTTGTCTTATCAGACAATCTCATCTATTTACAGTCAGTATGTATGTAGAAGGTACATTTTTTACCCATTTTGTAAATTATGGCAGTTGAATTTCCTCGTCTCTCTGCTTCTATACGTGTTTCTTGCTAGTCTGGGGATAATGTGCAAGAACTGTAAAACATGCATTCCGAGAATCATATTTTAACCACTTTCGGAATCTAGTTTTAAGCAAATGTGTTGTCTTAGGTGTCTGAATATGGTCTTGTTTAACCTTCCTATGAAACCACTAACAGTTACAGTACGTCTTCCTCGCGAATAGAAATCTCTCCGTCTCGAGCTCAGTAGGTTTAATACTGCTGAATTATTACACTATGATTATAATTTACGCGCTCTAGGTTCCATTTTTCCCCATTAATTTCTCGTGGCTCCACTGTAATGCCTCGCTCTGCCATCTTTTCCGTGAGCTGTGTAACGAATGCACGGCGTTAACTCCGAAATTAAACTTTCGCAAATAAATAATAAAGAACCCAAATATTTTCCCCAGCGTTGTAGCACTGCATGCCTACACCCTCCGAATAAACATACCCCCTTAACGATCTTGATTTAAGGAATATTTCTACAAATCCAAGTTGTGTATCCATAGCGAAATACCCCGACGATGAATTTATCTATATATGAATATGGTATAGATAAGTTTTAATAAAGGAGCTATGAGGGTTGCATGAACCGTATATCATGCATCCTGCTTTTATAGAGCATATTTAATCTATTTTAATACGTTGGTTTCTCACTTGGAAAAATAATTGCGTCATGGCATTTCGTACTAGTACGTGACCCTGTTTACTTTGATACCCATCTTGCGTTTCACTTGCTATTACCAACGTTTAAAGGCAAGTTAATGAAATTTGCAGTTAAGGGACAAAGTTCAGAGACAATAATAGCTTTCACGTTCATGTGAAAGTGTGGTAGGGAGGAAGTTTAATTAAATTCAATATAAAATGTTCGAGACTGTACTAACGGTTCGAGAAATCGATATTTAAAGATTTGATATTGAAGAAAAGGAATGCAATGATAGAAAACATGCTCTGTTAGAGATTCCATAATAGAGATGCATAAACGCATCCAATTATATACAAATTACCACATCTCAATACTTAATGAGCCAAAAATTAGAAATAAGCAAATATCTACGAGTATTGACAAATTAATTTTTTCCTAATTTTGTTTTTCTTGTGGAAATGAATCCGAATTTTTACATGTGCCAATTCGTTTCGAAAGTTCACCATGTGTTTGTCATAAGGAAAAAAAATACGGAGTAAATAACGGGTTATGACTGTCGTTTATAGGGAAAATAACCTCACACTAAAGCTTAAGAGAAAATAAATCTATATTCATTCTCTCCAGAACGCGATTTTAAACACAACAAGATGTTTGTAATCATTCTTGTTTACAAACATTTACTATAAATACCCTAGGTGATATTGTCCTTGTATATATTGCAAGTTGTGACTATTTCTGTACTGAGGTGTGCGTCACAACTATCTGTCAATGAAATTTAAGCCAAAAATACTTAGGTGTTTGATTCGAAAGGTTGTCGACACGATACCATGCTAGCATGGCAACAGTTAATCCGACTATTGAAACCTAGTTTTTATAGTATTTTTCTGCGAAAAGGATTTCAACAAATGGCAGTGCCATTTCTACCTAGAAATACGTATATGCACCTTGATTGATCATACAAAGGATATCGCGTTTCATGCCCTTTGCGTTTCTGTGGTCAGAGAACTTCTATTAACGCAACGTTAAACCCAATCTAGTTTATAGACATCGATTGACAGAAACAAAATAACATGAAAGATGATAGGTGTATAAAATGTGCATTAAGGTTAATCTAAACACACCTACGACACTATTATAACCATTTTATATATGTAAAATATGTAAACTTAGAAGGACCCATCATTGAATCTCAAATTACATGTCTAAGAACTTCAAATATAAATTTTTAAAAAAATCATTGTTATACGAGCACACGCTTCATCGACATTGTGTTTCAAATTCTTGGGGGGGAAAAATCTAATAGTCCTAAACTGTTAATGCAATTACTATAATGAAGTTTGTGCAATACGGAGATAATTTTATTCTTCCATACCTTGTTCATAGTTGTTGTAATATACCCTACATACTTGAAATTTGAGAAGCACATTAATTCTGCATGGTTTACTACTTGCGTTGCACATTAAGAATCTATGCTCTGCTGTAATGGGTTTAGTGAACTCATGTATTCTATAGAAATCTGGGTTTTCCTTAAAGTAGCACAACAATGAATCGAAACTATAATTGATTTTTAAAATTTTTTTACACACATTGAAGAATAATGTACACATGAAATGTTTTATTTGGAACTGGATAGACTAATGGATTCTAAATGGGTCGAATGATTGACCACAATAGAAATTTCTTGTACTAGTACTACATAAAATATCTTCATTGAAATGCTACATTTTCTGGAATGCACGTGTAAGTCACATTTATAGGACAAAAAGTCAAACTTAAGAAGAAAAAAAAATATATATATACATATATATATATATATCTTTTATAACACGGTATTTGCATTAACATTACCTAGGGCCTTTAACCATAATCCAGAAACCTTGTTTTGTATTACTTACACATGTGAAAGTTTTTTACAGATAAAAAGTAAATAAATTTTGATCTGTTTCCGAAAACGGTGGACCTGAGGGTAATAAAAGCTTAAAGGTGAATTTTTGAACACCTTTACTTTTTTTTTAAAGTTTAGTACTACACACTGCAGGTTGAATAGTTAAACAGCATTCACACTTTAAATGCTAATATTTAAAATGGATAAAAAGGACAAGTTGCTACTCTAGGGAGATAAACCCGAGCATGTAGACGTGATAATGGAGTAGAGTTTGAAAGAAAGGGTTCTTAGCATAATAAATCGATACGAAATCCAATAAGTTCGTCTTGCAGGCTGTTCTTAGAACTGTTATCAAATCCATTAGATAGGCAGACTAGGGTTGATGCAACCTAATATGAGACAAAAACAACCGTCGTATGTTTGCATTTTTTTAACGAGCTCAGCAAAATTTTCAGTTCCACGTTTCCTTTAATATCCTTTTCGCACTGCATTTTTTGGTATCATACTTTAGTTATAATAGCAAAACATTGGGGGAAAAACTAATTTGAAGATGCCTCAAAATTTAATTGAAAATATTAACTGTGATATAAGGCATAAGTCCAAGATGCTATAGTGTATCTTAGCCTAGTGCATCAAAAACTACTTTTATGGAAAATAATTATCCACAGCATTATAAATGCAACAGTAGGTACGCTTTTAGCATATTATTTAACATTCTCATTGTCAATAATCTCAAAATTAAACAACATTGGCAAACAATAGCTTACTGTACAGTATATAGGGTCTTAGGAAATGTTCTGCACAATTTTAAAGAATTTGTACACACGATTACCACAAGCACATGAATTATGCAAATGATCAAACATTGAATGCAAATAAATGTTTTCTTAAGGGGGATTGAAACCCTATCCTTTTCAATGGGTAAATTTGTAACGACAGCCACAGCCAAACAAAAAGAGATTAACTAAAAATAAAAATTGTTTAAAAAAGCTTGATAAATCAGCAAGGTCATTCGCTTGTCGTTTTTCACCTTAAAATAGTAGATTTTTTTAATTTAAATTATTATTTGAATTTTTGCACTCACAACTTGCCTATCTCATGCTGCCACCTGCTGGCAGTGTGTGCAAAATAACGGACAATTTTCAAACTTGTTTATTAATTTTAAAAAAATCTACTATTTTAAAGTGAAAAACGACAAACGAATGACCTTGCTGATTTATCAAGCTATTTTAAACAACTTTTATTTTTATTAAATCTCTTTTTGTTAGGCTATGAGTGTCGTTGCAAATTTACCCATTGAAAAGGATAGGGTTTTAATCCCTCTTAAAATTAAATTATTTCTATTTGAAACTATAGTACAAGTTATATATTAACATCATGAATTAATTAAGGCATTCAAATTTATTCATGAGCAAACTGAACTAACAATTTTTGCCAAAGCATTTTAGGCATATAGCATAAAATTCGATATCGAAAATATACTCCGCAGTATTTAACAAGGTAATCCGCAGTCGTTAGGGAGCAGTGATCGAGCCCACCCTCTGACGTCAATTGTATACTACAAACCTTTTCATGACATTGCAAAAACTAAATACACGTGTATATACTTTATTTGTTAGCTTAGTTTATTGCCAATGGCGAATACTTTCAATGCATATATTAATGAATGTTCGGTTCAAAACGTATGATGAAAATGCCTATTGGCATACGATGACTAATTTACAAAATTGTTACAAAGGAATCTGAAATTCCAATATCTACTTTAGACCAATATCTTTCCTACTGCATCTAATGAAATAGAAAAAGTTTTGACATATTCCATACTGTTCCCTGGATATTGTGTTTATATTAACATTATAGCGTGTCCTAGAAGAACTTCCGGAATCATGATTACGACATCTTAGCAAAAAGTAATTTATATATAGATGGAGCTTAGTTTTTCTTTAAAGCAATAAAGTAACAAAAATATGAACTTCATTAATGGCTTCAAGAATGACTCCAATAACTCTAATATTGCCAAAATTGAGTTTTTCCAATCAATTTTAGGAGCCATGGTAACGACTTTATCCGATACAGTGTCGCTAGTTGTTTACTCGTCCCTGAAAATGGCATTAGCAGTTAGTATTACATTTGTAAACCCAAGAACATATAATTCGTTTCCGCTATACAGAGCTTTCATGGCTGTTTTATTTCTATATTTCGCTTGTATCTTGTAGGTATAATTTCCCTTCCAGTTGAGTAAGACGACATTAAGAGTTTAGAAGGGCCCCACTAAACGCCATGGGAGATCTTGTTTATAAGAGCATTAGCAAGTACAATGAACTTGCTAGAAAAGCACAAAATCTACGATGCCACAAGCCTCGGTGACAGTTAACGAGGACGATTAAATCTCCAAATCATGATTAATCGCGTCTGTCTGTTGGTTCTATTCTGCCACTTTGAACAATAGGAGTGAAAACAAGGTTTCAAGTTATTTCAAGATGAATTGTAGGGCTTCTTGATAATCAAAGAAGAATTATATTATATATTATTTCATCGATTTTTTAATCTTATAGGAATTTCACATTTCAGATTGTAAAATTCATAATCCCAGATAATTCAGAATAGATGGCAAAACTTTCATATAATTATGATAAATTAGTTGGGAATAATGTGCCTACAGAGCTGCCATTAGTAGAAAACCCTATGCGCATTAAGCGTTTGTAGACTGAAAGATTAATTCATTATAACGTGATAACTCGCATGGAAAAGCTATATACTGACATGGTTATACCGAGTTTGGTCCTTGATGGGCTATCATTTATGGATTATATTCATGTATGGACAATATTTAGTTAAATTTAGCCCTGCAATAGTTAAAATAGATTAACCATAAGTACATGGGCCACATAAAACTACAATGGTATACAAATAGTTAAGTTTTCACCATATACTATAGCATTTATCATCCTTCGATTAAGGCATTATATACTTATATTGAGATTTATTAACCACATGTTTGTATGTCGATAGAAAGTAAATATATATTCATGAATGAGCACATGGTTTTACATGTACAAATAGCCATATCGTGCTAGATCAAAATCTCGAAATATAAAATAACTTAAAAATAATCTCGAGAGGCAAAATCTTGAGTGAAAAAAATCTCGAAAAAAAAATCTCGACAGTATATCATCCAATAAATCAAAACTCGTGCGATTTATGTCTTCAGGTATATATGTTGTTCAACTCGTCATTGGGTTAGGTTAGGTTAGGTTAGGTGTTTGGTACACGTGTTTGATACTTAGCATTTTTTTTATTAAATATTTGAATGGCACTCTCTCTATGGCTAAGTTGTTGTTTATTTCTATGGACACATTTGGTCTGTGTCTAGGGAGTTTCGGATAACCCATTTTGATTTTTCAATATTTTGGTTTTCGAGATTTTTATTCTTTCGAGATTTTTATTTTCGATGTGTTTTGATTCGAGATTTTTTTTTTCGAGATTGTGACCCAGTTCCTAGCCATATATATGTACATGTTTAGCCATATACATTTATATGACCATATATGTCCACACGTGTACAATTTCTGATCTAGACATATATAGAAAAGCCATATACGATTTTTTTCCACTAGAAATTTTTTTTATTTTAAATAGCAAAAAAATGTGTGCAAAAAAGCAAAAAAAGATCATTCCAGAGTTTCGAAAGCAGTTTATCTTCAAGCAAAACTAAACTCGTATATTCATCGTTTTCCACATTCAAGATTAATCCTGCTTATTGATTCGTCCTCATTGCAGATTCTTGCTTGTTGCACTAATCTCTAGAGATCAAAACAGGCTGCCCTGGCGTTTTCATAGATTCATCGATTACCTATCACGCTGAATAAAAAGTATACCCAGAAAGTGAAATGATGCATTATGTATATGAAGATGCTGGGCCAGAAAACGTGAATGGATAATGCGGGAAAGCTGAGGATAGAAGTCAGTTTAGATATTCTGACACGAGAAAACGATGATACGACAGGGTTACGTTGAAGCTGCATGACAGTTGTACTTTAGAATAAAAATATAAAAAAATAGTCTTAAGCTGCCTTATATTCAAAAGAAAGAAAAAAAGATGCAAAAAAAGACCATAAAACTGCATCCATGCAGAATGCCAAAGCTCACATTTGAAATAGCGCGTATGGAAAATAGATCGGATGTTAGAAAGTAAACCTGTGGATTCGGGCAACAAATGATGGTCGTTTTGCACGGGGATTTTGTTATGAATACAACAAGATGCTTTCTTCGACTCAAAAACTAGGGCATGTTTCCATCCTCAGAATACTGCTATCATGAACAATTCTTGTACAATGTTAAACACAGCGTAATACAGGCTTTTAAAAAAAGATCATGAGACGGCTGAAAAACCTGCATGTTTCACTTTTAAACTAGATATTAAATGTCACGAGCGGCAAACTAATGCAAAGTACAAATTTTATATCTGTCATTTTCAGTGACAAATGTAAAGTAGGAATTTAGTATCTACCGATTCTTTCTTTCTGTATACGCTTTTTTCACCTCATGTATGAAATATACAGCATTTAGACCAACATCCCACACGGAACAGAAATACATTTACAATGATTTGCAATGCATTTAAAATACAAATAGATTGAGACACCGAAAATGCATTTCTAAAAACGTATTTAAAAATGCGTTTTTAAATACATTTTGAAATGCATTTTTGGAAATGTATTTCTAAAAATGCATTTATAAATGTATTTCAAAATACATTCAAAATACATTTTGAAATGCATTTCAGTGTCTCAATCTATATGGATTTTGAAATGCATTTCTTTTCCATGTGGGATTTGTTTGTATTCCAAAATTCTTCTGACGTGTATTCTAGAATATATAGAAGACGCTAATGAAAATATCATTTTTTTATTAGCTTCCCGCTGCAGTATTTTGCTTTATCTAATTTTCAACCCTATGTACTGTATACGTTAGAGATGAAGCAGATGTCTAGCCTTCAATTTAATATGCTGTAATCAAAAACGCACTGCTTTGTTCAATCCATCATATACATTTTGTAACTAGCTAGTGAATTACGTTTAGTTGAATTCAATACATTTTACGTATTCCGCTTGAATAACCAAAACAAATCAAAATAGTACCATGACGCAGATATTACATATACGTCTTCGTAAAACGCCGAAAGATAATTCAGTAATGAATTCTAATGAGATTTTGTACTTAAAATAAAGATACCAAAGCCGAAATCAAGCTTCTGTTGCTAAGGGTTGACGTGCAATTCTTATGAATATGTCTCTAGAACGTTCCTGTCTTCTACTGGCGTTTACGGATTTCAAATTTATAACCTTCGGAGGAAGATAGAAGCATTAACCACATTAAAAATTATTGTTCTACATAACTTACGCCTAAAAAATGTACTATTACTAAATGTGTAAATTATTCCAAAGATAACAATATGTTAATTAAAGAATGCTTCGGCGAAATATACTTTTCCAAGAAGGAATTGCGTCATTTTCTAGCCGGCAGATTTTTATAAACTTATAGGATTCTTCACACAAGAGGCTGGTAGCTATATATAGCTAAAATACCTTGATTTATGACTAAATAAATCTACACTTTGACAGAGTCGATTTATATAAGATTTTGAAGCTGATTTTCCCAGCAAGAAAAAATTGGCGAATTCGGAAGTTCAGAAGTTCAATACGATTCTCATCATTTTCAATAAAAAAAAATTATTCAAATAAATGATGAAAGTAATTGAGGATCCAACATTGGTTGCAAAAATTTCAACAATGGTAACACAGTTGTCATGTTAAGCATGGGAAGAAAAAAACACACTGGTGTTTTTGCAAATTCTGACTATACATACATGGAAAGTGGAAATTACTATACACATGTACAGCTCTATATTTATACTACAATGACAGCACTACATTGTACTTAGTATTGGCTGAGTGCCTTATTAATCGTGATCGCAATAAAAAAGTTTACTCGCAAGTTAAAAGTTCCGATTATAAGTTTAAAGCACAACTGATAAAATTTCAAAGCAAAAAACGTTTTTCCCTGCAAAATGAAAATTCAGGTTTTTATTATGAAATTTTATAACGTCTAGTAGTTTATTTTATGCAATATAATAAACACGGCTGAAATCGAAAATCGATTGAAAAAGACGCGACATTCGAATTTTTTATGCTAGATTTGAACTTTTTTCCATGCAAATTTAAAAACTATCTAAATATTTATGAAGAAAATTTCAAGGTTCTAAACCAAAACATATATAAAAATACTACAGATAAATAACCAGGTGAACCAAGATAATGTTCAGAATATTTTAGCAATAAGGTCATTTACGATATCTTTCTCTTAAGTTTTACAATTTTACAGCTTTACAATTTTTTATGCAACTATTAATATCGAGGCTTATATAAGTCTGTATGTATAATGAAAGAATATTGAGTTTACTTTTTTTATTTGAATGCACTGATTTAAAAAAAACGTCGATTGATATTATGCTATTACACACTCTGCATAACATGGAAGACAGATGTTCTGCTTTTCCGTATTATTAACGCAAACTCCTACACTAATTTATTTGCATTACAAGAGCACTAGAAATTGCAAAGCTTCAGGCTTCGCTATTTTGATGCGCAGTAGATGCGACATTGTATACAAAAGAGGCTTATATTTGATTGGCATATTTGCATTTTTCATTTTCAATTCCAATTCAAATTGAAAATTCTATAAAAGGAAAGTAATGTTGCATTCATGACACCCACAAGGTTTTTTGTCGTAAACCGCTTATTTTATTTCTCCAAAAAGACTTTTGTACAGGGTAAAGCATAACTAAACGGTTAGAATCATGGCGATTTTGAAACGATACAGGATTCTGGCTATTGCTGAATATCTTCTGACTGCTTTAATATAATGTAGTCGATTAATATAAATTATTTTGCTAAATAAATTCACGAATCATTGTGTTCAATGACTAAACTTTTGTTATATTAAGCCTAATCTATAGAAACATGAACGTATCAAAATAAATAAAGTAGGTTGGTTATCACTGTTTCAACTTATTCGTTTTAATAAACATTGAAAATCATTTAAACTTGCTGTAGGATTCACCTAATTTTAAAACAGCTAATTTTTTGAAGTGTTTTAAGTCAAAAATCAAATGTACGTGTTTAGCTGTGAAATTAATACATGCAAAATTTCTTGAGTTTTAATATATTTTAATTGTAATTTGATTTCCATGGATCCCACACAGACCAATGCTGTACCCTGTATATCGATATAAGGAAAAATATGTATTATTTTTATATCTGATGGTAAACATGCTTATAATGTCGCAGGTTGAGGTTTACTATGTTTACGTTATTGCGAGTTGAAGTGACTTTTATTAACCAATAGCTTCCTTGGTTATTGTGGAGAGAAAAAAAAAAGCTCACAGAGTTAAGCAACTTTATGGCAGCTTTCGCACAGAATGCACACGTTGTCATTCCCAAGCCCACCTATCATACTGATGCGTATGCAATTTTGAAAACAGTTTTGAAAATTGTTTTTCTTCATCGTCAATATGCAATCATCCGCGAAGTCCATCAGCTATTCAAACTGTTATCGGGTTTTTTTCTCTCACGAATTTGCATTTAAAACTTACAGTTATTCATTCACCCGATTAAATACGAGATTCCATAAAGAAAACACTAAACATGTTTTATGCGAGATTGAACTTTGGAAAACCTGCGCTGGTAAGATAGTTTTGCTTCACTGAAAGGCTTCCGTGCTAGCAGTGATTGCCCAATTACAGATACTAAATGTTTTCACAATTAAAGCAACTAAAGTTCAATCACGCTAAAACAGAAGTTTATTTGATCATTATTTTGAAATAATCGCGTCTATTATACGTAATTGTTATATAACGGACTTCCTATTCTGGCTTATTTACTGAATTTGGAACTATGGAAATCACATTTCTCAAGAGGATGTTTCTTATTTTCAAAACTTTTTTCGTGTTGTTATCTTTAAAAAAAAGCAATGCGCTGCAAACATATAATGACTTCCTTGTTTACATTATTGGAGTTATGCCTTGTTCAACTGGTGGAATAACGTAAACAGTGACGTCACCAGGATACCCATTTAGTAAAGTTCATAAGCAATTTTAATGGAAAATGGATGAGGCACTTTCTCACCAAGATTTAATAACGTTTTAAAATTGCACGTAACTTAGTAGCAAATTCGATAGAAATCGTTGTTTAAACCTAATAACTCATCTGGGAATTTATAGCCAGTCTGTCTACCACAACTTTCATTACTCGAACATCCTTCGGGTTTATCCAAATGAAAGAGTGCGATTTTTTGTACATACAGAATTGATATGTTATGGATAAATGTCAAATTTTAATAACTTTTAAACGTTTTAGTAATCGGTATTTTGAAAAGATCCGAATGACTTGAAGAAAAACCATCTAACACAGTTGGTTACATTTCTTTTCGTAAATGACATAGTCTTAGTGTCAATTATTAACAATAAAACGCACCTGTTCTTAGTAAAGTAGGACAACTCTTAAGCAACTTCCTCTTATCCGGCTCTCTGGCTTAACCGAATGTTTCGGAAGGGTAACAAAAATGAACTTGTATCTAAACTTTTTTGCAGAAGTCATAAAATGTAGATACACCTTTATCTAAATGCCAAATTGCTTAGATGCAATTCTGCAGTATACGTTGAGCCACAATAGTCGGCGATACCATTTTCTGAAATTATTTTGCTAATTACCCATAAATAATATATGACGTATGTATGTTACCAACTGTATCTTACTGGTATTATTATTTTTAAAAACCCATATATGGCAACGAAAATATGTCCAATTTCTATTCTAGCTATATCTAGAAAAGTTCGTATATGTCCATACGTATCCAAATATGATGTTTCCACCATGAAGGGGTTTTACTTTATTTCATATTCTGAATTTGAACTTCAGAAAGAGTGGACTCCTAATCTGTATGCGGGCTTATAAAGAAGTGAAATCAGGTTATTTTAAACAGATTGAAAATCCTGTGTCGAAGATAGCGTTTAGTGCATTGTGTAGCCATGAACCACGACAGTAACTTTTAAGACAGTCCCTCTGTCTGGTGGCAAGAGGATGACCTAGTAGTAGAGAAGCGTCTACACTGATGCGTAGTTTCTGTGGCGTATAACACTTAAAACGTTATAGAGGTAGTTACCACGAATATCGACTTTTTGTGCTTTCTGCTCTGCTCCTATACTAGTAGTTGCGCCCGTCTCGCTTTTATTGCTCTTCAGGTGAAATTGATTTTGTTTGGTCGAAAACTGCACCACTTCCGCCTTCCATGTTTACAATTCCTCGCCTTTCTTCTCTCTTTTCCAACGTTCACCGTACTAATTTACGAATAGTGCATTGTTTCTCAGCATTTTTCTTTTTGCACTTTCATTTCGCATTACTCCGGGGGGGAAGAAGAGGCCTTCGCGCATTTCTCAACGCTTCCACACGTTATATAAGGGGCTTTCCATTCATGACTACAAATAGGTCTCCAAGCATATTGCAGAAATTCAACCGAAATCATTCCTCGCTTTTGATAGCCTAATAATCACCATTCCTTCACGAGGCATCGTCGAGCAAGGAATGGATGTGCAATTTCATTATTCGAGCTCGATAAATACCTGCTCGTTCGAGTTGATAACTATTGGAAAAGAAACGCGTTTAACACCACCACAACGAGGTGCAAACGAACGACTGAAAGACGGATAAAGATTACTCAAGTCATTACTTTTCCAATGAAACGAGAAAGATTTTACAACACGATGAACTAGGGTTTTTTTTTTTTAATTGAGCTAACACTTTCTCAGAGTTGAATAGTTGTTGTTAAGAAGTTGAACCTTTTGTGAGAACTTTTTCTTCATTATGAATTCATTGGCTTTAGAGGCTCAGAAACATCTAGAACTTCCTGATTCCCCTTATATTCCATTATACAGCTTTCATTATCAAGTACTAGTTGAAAATGTCGAAATTAAGGGGAGCGAGCTTTACAGGCTAACCAGACATATTTTATTCTTATTTGGCATTATTCTTGCCTTCTTCAGATGCCATCACCACTCACAAATCATGTTCCTTCCATCATTTATTATTCAAGGACAACATCTCATATAGAGCTTTTTGTCCTTGTTTCTAATCTAAGAAACAATTGCTCGTATATCATCACAATTTTACACTATAGTATTAGCAACATTAATAGATGCAAATGCGATGTAAATATTCGCAGTTTTGGTACAAATTATCATTCATTGGTACAAAACATGGAGTCAGAAAGAGACGGTCTTGCGAAAAGCAATTAGCCATGTTTGTACACGGCAATTAAGCTTTAGATAAGCGCAAATAGGTTTGATAGAATTTGCAGAAGCATTCAACATAGTTCTTAATCAAAGGCTATTACAGAAGTTGAAGTCCTTAGGGATAAACGATGAAATGGTAGATGCATTTACAGCATTATTTTTGTAAACATCTTAAATCAGAATGTTGGAACCAACATTACAAGATAACCAATACGTGTTATCTGACTGGTGTAAAACAACTGTTAGCTATATCTTAACACGATTGTAAATGCAAGTTATTATACAATTAAAAATAGTGGTGGGTAAATGCAAAACAAGGAACAAATAATAAGGAACGTAGATTTCCATTTCATTGTATATTCAACGCTTATTATTGTGTATATCATATATTTGAAGAGGCTTATAATTAGAACCATAAAAACAAGCTTTTTCATGCTTTCAGTATTTATTTCCAAACCGCTTTTATTGGAATTTCGCACGCTATAAGCGTTTAATAGCCTTTTCAATAATAGAAGTGTTAACCGCAAGAAATTATGCGTGGGAAATAAGCAGCTGCCATTTTAAAAAGCTTTGTATTTATTGCCATTTGCTTAGAAACATTTTAGTACTGCATATATTCTAATTTCATTCAGCATAAACCACTTTATTCATCCCAGAAAATGCGAATATTTTCTACGATTTCTCAAAAACTATGCATCAAAAACTGTATAATTAAGTTTAATGAGATAATTATGTGACCACAAACTGCTGAACATGCAAAACGCTTTATTATCAAAATAAATCTACGGGAGAATTCATATATAACACTTATCTGATTAAGGGCTATTCATATTGGAAATTTAGTACTTGCACGATTCAAAAATAGAATTTTCCGTTCTTATCAACTAAAACTTCCTAACGCAAGATTTTATTCTTCTCTGAAGAATAAACTTAAATTAAGCGTTGATGCATACTATGACAATCCTAGTTTTCCATATCATTGCTTGCATCAAGTCTTATCGAACCAAGAGAAGGAAAGTTACATAACAACATGTAAAAGCGTGATAAGGCCTGAGATGTTCTTGTGAGTGTGTTTATCTTGTTAAAAGAGAGCATTCAATAATGTCTGCCTTTGTGGCCTGGGCACGTTTCTATGCAAAAGAAGACTGTATATTTGTGTAATTTTAAGGATGCTGTCAAATTCTAGCAAAAATAGAGTGTTCTATGTTCATTGAAGTGAAGAACGTTAGATAACCCATGTAAAAAATGGCGAAAGGTTGAGATATCAATGAAAAGTCGAATTCCTGATAGTTTTCTTAGGTTTCATAATATCGCCATTTATGTAAATATATTATGGTAAATGTCTTGCAAACTTTAATCTAGTTCTACTGCTGACTTTAAAATTATGTTAGTCAGCTGATAATAATAATTGAAGATTATATTTTTACCTTATTTTAGATGTCTTCTGCATGCATATTTGGTGATGATGTATGTGGGTCCATCCTGTTGGACTATAGTTCACAGTTTTAATACAGGTTCAGCATGCATACGACTGATTGTATGTTTAGCTCTCTCCGTGAATCGGGTTACTATTCGGATGATCTAATATTTCAATTTGTGTAGTCTAGAAAAAGAAAAAATGAAAAATTTATAGTTCAAGTTTAAAATGTAACACCATGCATTCAGCGGACACTCGCCCCATGAACTGATCTTAACTCTTTCTGTATTGGATATCCGAACTTTTTTCTGTATCCTGTTGCAATTTTCAACACACATTTTCGTTTAACTACGATGGTTTTATCGGTTTCCAATAATATTTACTGATTTGCAGCATTTGCCTTCAACACGCGTCGAAGGATCAAAGACCCAAACCTATTTCTCTCATAGGGCGCAAAATAAAATCAAACTTGGCTTAGTTGCCATAGAAATGGCATAACTGAAGTATTTTTTATATTTTTTTAATAGCAGGCTTTTTTCATATAAAAGTAAAAATAAAAATAAAAGAAATGTGACTTATTTGCGATAGTAGGAACATGCAAAGCTAGTGTAACACTCTTAAAACAATTTAATCATACTTTTAAAGAAAGGCAAATATTTGAATTAACCGCTGAGATTTTCATCAAACTTCGATCATCTGTTTATGACATTTGCTTAGCTTAAAAAGCAATTTTGAAGACAAATTGCGCAAAATGAAGTTCGACACAAATGGTCTCTAAAATAGTTATTTGTCCAATGCAATAATGACAAGAATTGGAAATGTGAACAATACCGAACATGTCTAAACCCTTTGGAAGAAAATCTGGATTTGTCAACTGGGCACTGAGGTAAATACAGCAAGACTGATTGATAATGGATTTTGTCTTAAGCCAGTAAACCCTCTAGCCTCTGTACATCCTTTATCTGTAATATCTCTATATGGTCTCTAACTCAATTAACAGCAACGAGACATTGATGATAACTGATGGATGCTCGATACTTAATCTTTTGGCCAGTCATCATGGATTCCCTTCACATGTAGACAGTTGGGTTCTATTGATTTTCCAGTACAATTAGCTGATAATTAAGGAAGATAGGATTGGAGACATTTTCATTACACTATCTTGGCTAGTATCAAAGCCAATCACACCCAAATGCATTCACATCAATCGATGGTCGAATTTCAACTCTCAGTCACACACATTTTAATCAAGGCCCAAGCATTACATGAACTGCATTTTCTTTAAGTTTGAATCGATATCTGTGGTGGATTTCAAATTGCACATTTACATTTGTACAGCGAACTAATTAGTATACTCATAAAGCTGAATCGTTAGTAAAACGCTAGTTTCAAGATTCTGGAATTATTTTGGTCGGGATTGGAAAAGGCTGAAGAATTCAAACTTGTGAGGTAGTCATTGGAAATCCCATGTCGATTTTCAGAATGTTTCTCAGGCTAGCGTGATTTCCATGAATCAATGGTGTTTGAACACTTGAAAGCCTTCAATTTTGAAAAGTTTAGATGAAAAATGTGTAGAACTATTTAGTCATGAAGATTTGGTAAATTACATTCAAATGTACTTTTGATGTGTTCAGCCCACAGGCAAACCAACAATTAAAACCATGACGTAGTACTATAAAATGTCATTGATTTTTCTAATTCATATATATTGAGTTTATACAGCATATCAGTAATAAATTACAAACAATCAATGATAATTAAACTACGCATTCAGTGTAATAAAAAAATTTGAAAATTAACAATTTGTCTTTGCAGGAATACAAATGTAACAGTTAATAAAAAAATCATAAAATAAATAATAGAATTGTAAATTTTACAAAAACCCTCGAGGACGATTTATTCTATTAACATATTTGGAACATTAACCTTTACAGATAAAACCGTTTATTAAAAAGAAACTGTTATAGGGTTAAACACCTGTGTGTTTTTTTAATTTTCGTGAATTATTCAAGCAGCAATGAGGAAATGTTTCTAAACGTTAATGAGTATGCAGTATGCAACATTTCCATAAGTGTTGAACGCATGTATCGTTAGTATAAAGAGGCGAATTTTAATTTGCAAGGTGTAACATTCGCCTGCAGGTCCAAAACTAGTGTTCCTGACGTAATACTTGTAATCGATGAACACCAACCACCCAGCATGTAACATATGATGCTTTCACCATGGCCCGTGATATAAGTGGTTCCCTGTATACTTCAACAGCAAATTTCGTGCTGTAGCACAGCCATGGGACTGCGTTAGCTTGCTCATGCCTATATAGATCTGGGTTTATTCCCCACAGCTATCTAATTCACTGTTTTCTGCTTTTTCCAAAAGGGAAACTATGGACTGCTCCTGAACTGCTGCGCATGCTCAATCCGCCTCCAGAAGGTACACAAAAAGGAGATGTCTATTCGTTCGCTATCATCGTCCACGAGATAGTGTTTCGGCAAGGGCCATTTTACTTGGAGAATTTCGACTTAACGCCCCAAGGTAGATACCACCTCTCTTCTCTGTCTTAATCGCTTGCTAATCCATGTTTGACAGCACCGGAATCCGTCGCTCTGGGCATGCATGAGCCTGCCGTGATAAAAGCTTCCGTCAATTCAGACTAACTCCGTGAATAATTGAAGATCGTGCAGTGTTGAGAACGATAGAAATATGCGTCACATGACGGTTTAGGGAGCTAGAGAGACGGTCGGTCCTTGTTTCCGAAGGACGGGAAAATCCGCATCGATTTCCTCAAAACTAACATTAGCACGCCACAACTTCGATCCTACGGTCCGATTCGGGGCTCTCGGCCGCAATCCTATAGAGTACTAACCGCGATATTGAGCTTGACCCCCTTGCCCAAACATGTCGGTACAAGCCAAGGAACTGATCTGCAGCGTTAAACCCAACGCGGTCACGCTGTCCGATTCACGAATGCCGTTGTGTTGCACTTTCGATTGCAATTACTGTAAGAAATCACAAGAGGATCAAATTCCGCCAAAAAGTAAGTTGACAAGTTCGTAATTATTTTTATTTTATGTTCTTTTTCAATGCACAAAACATGAGATTATCCCTGAAAGTAAGGTTCAATGAGTGCTGAGTCTTGGGCACAAGCTGACGTAAACATGTGACTTTCTGCCTTGTTGCACATAATACGCTTCTTTCAATAATTAATAAGTATGATTCTGATAGGGCAATTCCTGATGAAATACAATCTTGATTAGTTTTGTAATTAAGGGCTATACATTCTTGTGAGAAATACAATCTTGATTAGTTTTGTAATCAATGGTATTATGTATCTACCATGGATGTTTTAGGAACGTTCTGGGACAAATGTATTACACACAAACGTTTATAAAGTATACACTTCGATAGTGTGTTTCATCGACATTTTTATGTCACAGGAAATTTAGAAATGAAATATTTATAAATATTGTTGTATTGGTGTAATTACATAGACATGTGCTGAATATTTGAAGTGAATATTGTAAGTGAAGCCATAATTTTACATGCTACATACCGTATTACATAATTATAATATTTCAAAGTATCACCAATATAAATTTGGGAAATAAAAATGAAGAATCAATACTTGAAGGTATTTTCCAAGGGAAATTACATTTAAAATTCCTTTAAAATTTCCGCTGAAAATTTTGTTTTTGAGCATGACAAATTTAATTTTATCGCATCTTTTAACTTTTTCTACATGGTGATTTTGAAGTGGAAAACATGTCAGGGTCCATGGACATTCGATACAATGGCGATTAATTAATGAACACTTCTAATTTCGGGAATTTGCTATAGACTGGTACGTGCGGATTTTTTTTTTCGGACTGTTCTGAATGAAGCTTAATTTGTCTTGACATCTTCAGAAAATTGCACACAATGTCAATGATTCTCTACATAAAGGACTGTACTAACCCATGATTAAGTTGACAATTTCGGTTTGTTAGTATTAACGATACGTTTGCCTTGCTGTAACACTAGGAGGCGAGGCCTTCTGCCAAATCATTCCCTATGCGATTCTTGATGACTGATGGTCAATAACCCATAAATGCTATGGATCACCAAGATTGTGCACCAAATATCGAACACGGGATGGTGATGAACCACTCATCAAGATAATCAATACTGTGAAAACGCAAAAGGCCTGCTCAAGTCATCATTACGTGAAAGACGAAGCTTATTACAGAGCAACAGAGTAGTCGAAAGGAATCTGATGAGGTAAACAGGTCGTGAACAAACCCTTATAGAAACAGGACAAGTTCAAATATTCCCTTGCAGAGACTGCATGTACATGTACCACACAATTGCACGTGTCTATCAAGCTACACAAACAATTTCTTCATGTGTTAAATTGGTGCAAAAAGAACATCAGAAAAGTATTGGGTTAGTTACAAAACTTAAATTAAACAACTTGATAAATCACGAACCTGGCAAAAAGGAATTAATAACATGCATCCGATCCCATTTCTCGTTTGACTTGTATAATTATAATTAGAAAGTAAATAAAATTTGATAAGTCTAATCTTAAAACTGAAATTATTATAATTGCATAAGTCCATAAATTACACTATATGTTCGTAATTTAATTAAGGCGATGAATTAACTGCTATGTAATTAAGGACCCCAAAATCTGAAAATATTACCAGCATGTCATCAATATCCACAACTTTATTGAATTCATTTTGAATATCTTTCCTATGGATTCAGTGACAAGCTAACAAATAGCTTTTCAGAATTCTTGTCTTTTATAAATTTTTCAGACATAACTTTAATATAAAATTATAAAAGAATGTCAATGAACCTCTGTTGCAAAGTACGAAATGTTATGAACTTCTGCGAACAAAAAAAATCCGTATGAATCCGTATAAAAATTAATAAGAAAGGTCCCAATTTCTGTAGAAAAAATCGGACTTAAAGCAACAGGTCTAACTTGAAAAGAAACCAGACATACTAAACATCAAAGTCAGAATCATTAGCCAAATGCAAAATTAACGTCTTTCAAAACATGGACTCGTTATTAATTGCTATAGTCTAGCGCATTTTCAAACGTGACAACAATTGCAATAATTGCTATAGATACTGACGTTCACCTATTTAACATGAATAAATGGAATGCAGCAAGTCGGAATTAATGCATTCATAATTCATAAGATTTGAAATTAAAAGCGCTACGTCAAGTGCGCGTGGCAGGCCTACAATTGCATTGTTTCGCGAGTTAACTGTCACTGCGTTTAGAAGTTAGCAAATTAAATATGCAATCACTGTTTTGCAAAGTTTCACGTTTGATTTGCCAATCATTTCAGCTGGGAAATGCTACGGAAATGTTTGCCAACTCGAGTAGAAATCTATTAAAACTATGCCAAGGCAAGGCCTAATTTGTCGAGGGACTGGTGTTTAATTAAGGAAATTCAATGCTACAGTGCCGAAACAACCATGGAAAATCTCTGGAGGCATTCAAAGAAAACAAAATCAGAAATTTCTTTAAATTTTCCATCTTCGAAAATCTCGATCCAACGCTCAAATATTTGCTCATCATTCAAATTTCAATGCTTTCTGAGATCCCATCCATTCTTTAGGGAATACGCGAAAGATGTGTCTTTTATCTTCGTGTCAAACAATAACGCCGTCCGACTCTTCTTATATTGTTTCTCGAGAAAATGTAAGTTTGATTATAACTAAATCATCCCGACAGAAGGCAATCTAGCATGACTGAAATGCAACGATGAGAAAATGCAATTCGAGGATGCCAAGGACAAATAT
Organism: Julus scandinavius; assembly: GCA_034696685.1. NCBI lineage: Eukaryota > Metazoa > Arthropoda > Diplopoda > Julida > Julidae > Julus > Julus scandinavius. Next base: position 17,821 of record JAQGAE010000303.1, on the reverse strand, counting down.
TCAAAGAGTTGAACGTACAATGGTGAATCGCCTCACCGACCGTGTCAACACAATAGGCAGCCGGCCTTTAGAAAGTAATTCAGAAAAGTCGTAAAACAGATCAAAGCATACATTTTAAGGGGTCACTGCCTCGATTCGCAAATATGCAATAGCGAGATTTGATGTATGAATAACGTGTAGGTGTATTGAAGCAAATGGTTCAAAAATATTTCAGCAAAAGTAGAAGGCCAAACCATATTCAAATAAACACAACTTTTTTTTTCTTTGGAAATCGGTTATTTCAAATTCTAACAAACGATCCAGTAGCAGATAAGGGTCATACATGTCAAATTTACCGATTCTTAACATGAAATAAACAAACGTGCTTATGTTTTTAAATTATATAGAAGCTAGTGTAAAATGCTATAAAAAGTGTTAGCAGCATATTCAGGTAACAATAATTTATATTATATAAAATATTAAACATAATAATATACATACCAATAAATAGCTATTCTTGGCATGCATTTTGGATTCATATTTGACATATTTATCACCACTGCGACATACGAGTAGCCTATACACGATAGTGACCATATAAATGCATCATAAAACACAAAACTACTTTAGTATCTATTTACGCATATCTAACAGCAAATATTTTTTTTAATGTACCATTTCATCTGCTGTTGGTCTATACCTAAAGAAAGTATATATGCCACTAACTCCAAAACGTCCAAATTGTTTTGTTTTTATGATTTTACGAATTTTAAATTATCTTCACATTTTTCTGCAGAACCTATACATGTATACATTATTTTTTCGAATTAATGAATAGGGCGATAAAGTTAAATTAACCCCTTTTTCTTCTATCTTATAGAATGGTGGTTCTCTACCTACGGTAAGCGTACCAATACTGGTACGTCGAGCTTCTGGAACTGGTATGTGGGAGGTACGGATACATCCATTTCAATACTTGGATTTTATTTGTTAAAAAAAATTAAATGTTTGTAAATTGATGGTACCAGAGGTTCTAGGAAGATATCAACGTCTGCTAGTAACATAGCTTATGGCAGAGAACCATTATTTTATAAAATGTTCTTTGGAACAATAAATGCCCAGTACAAATGGATATTTCCAGTAAAGGAATTTCCAGTATACATACGAGTCTTATATTGAAAGATATATTTTTTTAAGCACTTTATTTGCATATTGCAGCCAGCGGCTTAAGGAATTCATGTGCTCGGATTCCTAATCGGATTATAAGCAGAAAAGCGCAATTTATAATTCTGAAGCTGAAACACAAATTATTTGCTAATATTTGATTTAATTTGAAAATATTCATCGTGTGTTCTAGTGTGCTGTGGTTGGAATTAAGTCAGTTTATGTGTAGAAGTATAATTTAATAAAGATGTAAATGTCTACCAATAACGTCGATATTTAATTTAGACTTGTATTTAGGGCAACAGCTGAATCAATATGACTCAACAATGGCACAAACTTGATGTTTGAACATTGAAATTCTGAGCTGCATGAAGTTCTACATTATAATTAAAAAATTGAAAGTAGGCAACAACAAATGCTTTTAACAGTTTAATTGAAATTTAAACCTTTGATAGAAACTCACGTAAATACGTGCATGTTAGCTTAAATTGAATTTAATTAAATCTAAGCAATCCTTATCGATTTAATCTACCAATTCCAAAAAAATTCACTAATTCTAAGGTAACCATTTTTTACGTTATGTTAAGAAACAAGATATTGAGCTTTAAATTAAGATGTAACTATTATATTACAAGCTAGATCCTTAGAGATAGTCAGAAAAATTTAAATGAAGCGTTTATCAAACAAGTTACTTGAAAGGAAAGTAATCTTGAATTTTCTAAAAAAAATGTAATTGAACATGATTAAATAGAATTACCCAAAGAGTAAAATTAGTATTTGAGTGCATATTTACCAAGCATAAAAAGCTTTCATGTTTGTATTTCTTCCCAAACTTAAACCCAAAAGTGCAAGTATGCAATATGCAAAGTTAATAATAGAATGAAAACGAATATCACTGAATATCACGCTATATCGTTTAACCATTTATAATTGAAATTGCCATAAATGATTCACAATTTGTATCCTAAAGAGCTCTTATCGAGAAAACAGAATCTTCCCATCAAAAAGCAGATATCCTATCAGCATTTTCCAAAAAAAATCCATCAAAACTTGGTAATAGCTATTCACTTTTGAGATTGAAGTGAAAAATACAGCCATATTTACACTGTATAGTTGGCATATACAGAGTATGCGTATTAAGGACAAGCATTCCAACAGCCACAGGGCTAAATTATGTTCCAAAATTACGCTTGAAATGAAGCATTTATCCTAGAGCAATATATTTTTTCCACTATATCTTTGCAGAATGTAGGGACATGCAAATGCATGACGCTCCACTGCTATTAATCAAATTTCTTATAAAATCAAAACTTGAATATCTACGAAAATATTGCAAAATATGCCACAAAAAAACAGCGCAAATGGGTTTAGTATTAATTTGTGTACATAGCGAAGCAATTTGAAGTTCCCTAATTTATAGTGCAATAATGCAACTTTTTTTCCATACAATTTAATTAACTATCCACATAAGTCATGTAAAATAATAACAAAAATGTAAAACATGACTTCACGAGTATTTAGGTTCTTACATTTCATACGCATTACAAATCTTTTTAAAACTGGCTTTTTGGTAGCCTGTGAAATAAACTATCTACATAAACTGTACAAGCATATGCTAAAAAATACAAAACTATTTTTCAACGCGTTTAGTTTCATAATAAACTCTAAAAAGTGGCATTATATACCAGCTTGTTAAGTTTCTATTACGCCATCCCTAACTTGAATAATACAGTTAAAATGAAATCATTCCACTTTAAATATACGCACTGTAAACTCTCATTATTCTACATTTGAAATCTATTTTCAGTATAACTTCACGTTATACAATGACCAACATATATTTAAATATTTCTATATTATAAATTGATTCTATTTCGTTATACAAGCCTCAATAAACCTCCAAACCATTCGATGTTAGGACCTTAAAGCAATAGAATTTCAACGAAATTGAAATCTAAAATCCAATAAAACTTTAAGAAAATAATAAGTGTCGAATGCAGCACCAACATAAAGAATATTTTGTGAAATTGAAATATACAAGTATAAAGAGCACGTCCACAGGCTCCCAGTTACCCATTGAACACAAAATATGAATACTTCTGTATATCTAGCAGTAGCAAAGTATGTTTTAGTTCACCCTAATACATAATTCAATTTCTTACGTTGATTTATATATAAAGTCAACTGCCAAAGTACCACGATAGGGGAGTATTTCACGTATGGTATTACGACTTCCTTAACCTGACACAACTATAAATCTGTTATTCCAGGACAGTACAGTTGCAACATTTGTCCATTCGATAGTGCAGAAATTGACTTATTCAAGAGTGCGTGCGTGCGAACAGAATCTGTAGTCATAGAAGCTGATATAATGTTATTGGTTGAAAATATATTGCTTGGAAAACTGGAATTGACAATATATTAATTTTAGCAGCGTGTATGCGGATCACGACAATCCCATCTGTTTAGCTGCGCATTTATTCTGCCAAATAACATCTTAATTATTAACAACCCTTTCAAATAGCGTGCAATTAAACCTGATGAAAACGTAATTGCAGATGATTATATGTATATGATGTACAGTATGCCAATAATACAAAAGACGGTAAAAAGGGTTTTCATGTACTCATTTATAAATATGAATACTGTATAAGTAGTTAAGTATTGCAATTAACGTTTTGCAAATCATATCTTTATGATTAATTTATAGAAAATAGATTTTTTGTTAGATTATATATTAGACTAGAATGACCTAGAATTGTAGAGCTTGCAGAGCCGCTATGATTGGCATAATATATCAATACCAACTTGTTTTGTACCACACGATGTTAAATTCGTTTCAATTTGGTGATCAAAATAGAAAGATTTCAAATTAACGTCAACTACATAAAAGATACTAAATACTGATAAATATAGAATGTTATAGACTACAATTAGAAGAGTATTTTTTGTTCTTATGGAAAGTCATTACATGTTGTACCTGGGTAAGCATCAGCGAACACTGTTGCCCAACTTTACATATGCACGATTAAAGATTAATTACTTTTAAATTGATTTCCATTAAAGTGCTTTTCCAAAAATAGATGAAATTGTTGCAATACGTAAATCCAAGGGCTTACTATACTCCAAATCTTCGAATAAAATCAATGCTCATTTTGAACATAAAACTAGGATATATTTAGTACAACATGTTACAAATTTCAGACTATAAACCCATATCTAACCCATGAATAGTGGGATTAATTTCTCATAATTCATTGTCGTATTATACATAAATCACGGTTATCATGATATTAACAGACTATGTATGTAAAACAGCAACTTTCATACGATCTGATAAAATATGATGAGCTTGACAAAAACACGGCCAATGATATATTAATGTCCGAACTGAAATAATGAAAGCTCCTGTATTCTGTCATCATGTTCCCTATCTAGAACTTCTCAGTAACTAATAAATATTAGTGATGCTCATTAATGGGGCTCATTAACCTAAATAATGAGCCGCATTTGCCCATTAGGCAATAATCTAAACAATTCTCCTGAAATTAAGCATATTTCTATAAAAAATAAATTTAGTTATATTGTGAAATGAAATATGAACGCTCATGACTTACTAGTTAATACTTACATGATGTTGGAATCCATTTTGTTACATTATTATCAAAAATAACAAATTCTAAATTAAGTAAAAAACGTACTTAACACATGCAATAATCTGTACAATGTTATTGCCAAATAAAAGTTTAAAAATTCGTATACTTAATAACTTGAAGACGTTTATTAATAATGCAAGTGAACATATTAATTATATGTATAATAATATTTGTTTTTACTTAATATACACAAGAAGCAATAATTTTTAAATTCAACCAAAGTAAAGGTTGAGATACTTGCAAGGAATACAAGAATTTCGTGGAGCCATTGTTTCTTGGAAAATAAGCGTGGGACGAATAACAAATGCATGTACTGTATGTTGTTTTATTGATGAAATGTGAATGAAAATGTTTGCTTTATCATCATGCACTAACCTATGCGTATAATGCATTTTTCCATCATGTTGTATTCCAGAAAAATTAATCTTGTATTCCAGGAAAATTAATCTTATCTTCCAAAAATGAAATTGAATTTTATCTTTTACTACAATGTTATCGTTATTAATAATCAGAAAATGCAAAACTTTTGACGCCGCATTGTTACAGTCTTTCTGGAGTTATACATATTGTTGAGAAATGGCTATAGGCAGACGCATATATTTTCCTGAAAACATATTTCAGAAAGTCGTGGGTTGAAATTTCCAACTTACATATTTCTTTCATTTTCATGTACTGCATATGCAGTCTTCAAATTTCCTATTTTTCATCAAGGCGACGAACAGACCATAATTAAATTCTAATAGTGCCTTGTTTAAGAAATTCTCGACCCAGAGGAAAGTTAATAGATGCGCCGATTACATAAATTGAATTAAGGGAGCATTCTAGCAGTCAAGATTTGAAGCGTTTATTGGAAATATCTCAAATTTAGAACCTACGCACATATAGTTGAAAAAAATCTATATTGAAATATAATTAGTTCTCTACTGGTGCTTCAAAAAAATCTTCAAAGCGTTCATATTAAGGCGTACGCAAAAATGCACAACTTTTTATTATTCATTCTACCATTCTACCATTTTTGCCATTCAACCTTTCGAAGTTGCGCAGAGAACACATATTGTACATGAGCATCTCTGAAAATTAAAATAACTTCGCTATAATAGTGTAAATTAGCCAAGCTCTTCACAACTTGTGGGTAAAAACTGTCATTTAATTTTACAGCAAGAATGTCTTATGTTATAGAGGTCGTTAAATTTTAATGATTCACATAAATAGAACAAAAAAACATAACATTCTTGCATAATGAAGTCGTTCACCTTATGTACAACCAAAGACTTTCAACAATTTTAGTTAACACAAGGAAATATTATTTTTCTAAAGGATGAAACCATGTTTTATTTAAGTTAATTTGATCCTTAAGGAATAGTTTTGATTTCAGATAGCCGAGTAGATATTATCATTAATTCAATTTGACTTATTTGTTTTCTTATAGTAAACATGTATATTATTATTATTATTATTTCAATTTGGACATTTTGATTTACTTCTAAACATTTCATTTCTGGTCCTTGATAAAGATAATGGGGTGCTGACACCAAAATATACATATCATTAATGAATTCGAGGATTAATTACTAGCTTTTATCAATTCCTATTAAGGCGAAAGTTCCATTAACAGTAGCTTAAGAATTGTATACAAAATACATAATATAAACGGGGTAGACAAAATAATGTGAATTTATACTTCATAAGATGCTCACATTATTTTGTCTGCCCCATCCTAATGTATTATGCATAAAATTCTTAAATTTAATTTTAATTGAACCAGTGGCATAATAGGACCCCATTATTCAGAATGCACTGTATATGCAGATGGTGTATAACAGTAATTCTATGAAATATATTTTAAACGGACAAAAGAAATCACATTCAATTATACCTATAGTGAATTTGGAATAATGTGCTTACAAAAGAAAGGGGAAAAAAACAAATAATAGAAACTGCAAATACGTGTCCATATCGATTTTGACGATGCTATTTCAGATAGAGTTTAATCTGGCATAAATCGTTACCGCATGTGAAAATGAAACCTAGATGAGTTACACATTGCTGCGTACAAATCACGGTAATCACGTTGTCAATTACAGAAAAAATATTCTGAATGTGACGAAAATAACAGATCGATGAAGATAATGTATAGGGGGAATGGGAGATACACATTTTCAAGAATAAACTTTGCTTAAAAACATACAAAATCATACACCCAGATCAAATCGTATTTCAATTCCCAAAATGGGAGTTAATCGGATGCAATGGCTATGACAGTTTTTCATGCCATAATGGATTTCGGATTGTGTGGTTTTTGTAGAATTTAATGAAATCAGGACGCAAATCAAAAGTTGAGAATTCGGCACAAAGCATTTCTTTCCATTAAGTAGATGTGTTTATGCACTTCTGCACCCCACATGCAGTGGCATTTTGTCATTTAAATGGAAAGCCCAAACATTCGTTCATCTGAATGCCCAAGTACAAAAGCCTCTCATGGCCAAGGTAAAAATAAAAATAATGTTGTTTATTGAGTTTTCATGCAACACGGATTGCATTTCAATGCTGCGGCAGTTCGCATTTAGTGTCACCATTTCCGCAACTTGTCATATGAAAAGTCCCAGATGCTGGCTGCATAGGACATTCACGAAATTACACTGGAGTCATATGCCTAAGCCACGCATTTATTTGGGGTTTTAATGGAGCGCTATAGCTCTATTTTGTTGACATTTCCACCAATTTTCTTTCCTTTATTTTCGTATTACCATTCGATTTCTGGTATAATAAGGTGATTACGGCACCGAGAGGGTCGAGAGACACGTCAAAGTTTTACAAAATAAATCCTAGCTGCGCAAGCAATCTTTTGTACCAATAAAACCTTCGCTGATTGCTTGCCATTTACAATCACATTTTGTGTTTCCAACCAATGTCGTTAGTGGATCTGAGTGTGAATAGGACAAATTGGAATTTGAAAAACAAATTTCAAAAATTGCCCATGGCACCTGTTGCATACATTTAATGGATCATTCAAGATGTAATCACGGCCAATTAGAACAGTTTTTATCAAAAAAGTATTCTTGAGATTTTATTTGGATGACCTTGTTGAATTGTGATTGCGAATATATCCAAAATGCATTTTTATAAATAAAAGAGTAGTTTGGAAAAAATCCTATGTATGCGCAGGAATATAAAATCAATCATATTTGCTATCTTCGCTGTCTGTCAGACAAGTACATATTTTAGAAAAAAATCTTCACTAGATCTTAACGTTTTATAGACACTTTTATTTCATGAAAATAGTGCAAGTCAGCTTGTCACCCCATGTATTACGAAAATGATTCCTACAGAAAGGTGTCGAATGTAATAATGTATCTTGAAAAATTCAACCTTCAACATTTGCAATATATTTAAGAAATATGGAATATTTGAACAAGATACATGACGGTTGGGAGAATGACTTTCACTAACTGAACGTGGTCTTCAAATATATTTATAAGAATAGCAAACACTTCATAATGCTTAACCCTTATTGGATCACTACAGTTTAAAATTTTCAAATACTTTTTAAAAGACCAACACTCATTTATTCGATGAGAGATTTCATCCTCATCCAATAGAAATTTAGTTACTTTTATATAAAAAGTGAATATTATATTACATCAAGGCTCTAACAACCACACACTGCTTGTGATAGATACAGATTCGAATTGCACGCCGCTTTCCTTCCAATTTTGAATTCTTGGAAATTTCGTTACCTCCCCTACAGACTTTCTAAAAAAACCAAATGCTCGCATGGACGATTTCATAAATAAATGTCGCGGTTGACTGTATCAAAAATTTCCAGAGAAGCTCCTGAAAGTGCACTTGGCGAAAAAAAAAAAATATCGTAATAGTTTGCCATAAAAAAGTTGTGTATTATTTTTCTTTACCTCGACTTTCTTTATCTCTAAAGGCATGACAACCAATAGCATGTATCATCCTTAGGCATTGTAACTCGAAAAAGTGCCACAAAGTGCAAAATATCTGTCACGAAGCTGCCTTTACTGCATCCAGTAGAACCATAGTTGATCGCAAAAATATGGCCCACAGAAATGTGACGACAGCTGTCACATAAATATAAGCAATATTTTTTGCTAGTCTGATTCGATGTGTCAGGCACAAGTTCTATAAAAAGCATAACTGGTGGATCGAATCGGAATACATTTTTATATTGGATAAAAAACATTTTTTCGCCATTGGGTTATTGGCAACGTTTTTGGTTTCCAACAAAACCATCTGTGTTTGTGTAGGACGCAATCGTCCATGTTATTCGAGAAATGTTGGTACATTTCAGGCACTTATGTAATTTACTGCACGCGAAGACAGTATATTTATTCAGGACTGTCGTAGAACTTCTCAGGGATATTAAAAATGTTTATGCCTCCAAAAAAACAATACCTATAAGAGCAGACTGGCATGCATGACAAAATAATACATACATTAAACATGATATTGCGATGATATACAGCCATAAAAGGACGTAAAAGTAAACAATTGTCTAAATTATTGTTTGGTATATTGATAATATTTTTAGTTTCATGATCAGCACGTGGCGATGATAAAATACTTCGTTCACATTTTGTTTCGTACAGTGTGCATCTAATGAACATCTACAGATATATTCAGAGCCTAACAGGAATTTCCTTCTAGGTCTTTTTTGATTTGACATTTTCAAGAGTGGCATTCCTTGGTGAGCTTTTACCACAACATAATTATGTTTCAAGGCACTACAATGTGCATTACTGCATTCTATTCAAGAGCACTAACAATGTGCATTACGGACAAATTAGATGAACAGTAAGTACGTGCACCTCACATTTAAGAAAGAGGAAAAACTCCAAAGGTTAAGAAGGACACCTGTCGAAATTGCTCTTCAACATGTAAAGAATTGTTCATCACTGATGTACATGTACAGTTTATGGTACAGAATACTGTTCAAAACATGCTGAAATTTGTACAACTTTTAAATTTATAAATACTTTTCTAAAACATTTTGTATTATACTTTCGCAGACAACAGTCAATATTTTGGATATGTTTTGTAATTTTTTTATGTGGCGTTGTAGAAGTATAAATTCTGATAAATTGAATGAAAATAGCCATCTGATTGCAAAATATCTTATTGCTATGCAGGTATTAAGTATCATATTTGAATACATATCGGAAAAAAAAAACTTAAATCTAATTATAGGGAAGATCATTTGCCAAAATATCAGTTTCCATATCAAACTCAATTTACATATTTAGTGCATCTACTCATTGAAATTACTTTCTTTCATAAACAAGCTCGTTAATTCAGTATGGTTTAAGGCTACCAACGTCAGTAGTGACGCATTCGTGTGAATAAAATACTGTTGCCCTTTGCTTTGATACAAAATGAATTGACGGGTATATGGGCCCAAATTTTCGAGAATCGACAGCCAGTTTCGTAGTCAAGTCACTAACTACCGAATTAATTAAAGCAGGTGCAATGAGGATAAAATGAAGCTCATGGGCATCATTCTTTCATCGATTTACCCGGGTTTTGTTTGGTCACATTTTGGCCATTAAATTCTTCTCTGCCTTACTTGGAATCCATTTCAGTGATGAGCAAAATACGCACACCAACACACGAGGCTTAATTTATCAGAGTTCAAATGTTCTTATTTGAAATGCGCTTGCGCACTAATGATACGCTTCAAATCACATGAGGATTATGTTCATCAATTTGCATTTCTTCAGCGTAAATATGAATTTTATGCTCGACTTCACTGTTTGACGAAGTCTCGTGTGTTTTTAAATGATATCTTAATTCAACTGGGATAAATAATAAGAAAAAAAACCTTTGTAGTAGCGCTGTTAGTAACTATAGACTCGTTTTCTCCTCAGCCAATTCAATTTATTGTCTTTTGAAAAACTCATTGCATTATATATGAATTAGGTGGGTATGTCTGGAACGTTAAGTGGTACAGCACTTAACTGATTTAAGAAACTTTAAGCTTAGTAAAGTACCCTAAATATTGATCGACATGGTTCAATTTTATAATGCTTTTATTTGGCTTTTTTTATAAAGGCATTATGGAAATTGATATTTATAATGAGCTTAGAAAAATAATTTTTATTTAATTGCAAACCAACATAATTAAATATGTGTTCAAAAGTCATGAACTATATTGAACTCCATACACTTAAGCGTGCAAATTATGCTGTATATTTACAGTTAAATTCATCATTTCAAAACACAGTAGTTTGAACGTACTGTTGTTATGAAATGACAAAATTCAGCATAACAAGTTGCAACAAATCTGATGATTTTTGGTTTCCCCATTTTGAAATCTATTAATTATGTGGAAGGGAAAAATGTAAATGTCATTTAAGAATATCAAACTGTAATGAATACTGACTTGCTAAAGCACTCTTCCAAACTTTGAATGTTAGTATAAAATTAGTATTAAAGAACAAAATCATCTAATTGTATATTTTACATCAACACCATTGCTGAAAAATGACTATCAAAACTAAACGATAAAACCGTTTGGCATATTGTCAGATTACTTATACACTATAGTAGACACCACGTAAATAAAAACATTAAAGCTTTAGACATCGTATTCACAATTGCAATGAAAGTCGTTACCATTTCAAACGTTTGGCATTTTTGTGTCTCCTGAATGCCAAACGAAATAATACTCGCATAATTTCCAGTTTGGCTCGATGTCATTTAATTAGTCTAATGCAGCCATGTAGACAGACGACTTTATTTACATAAACTATTGGAAATGCATCTCTTTTCATGATTACATTTCAAACGATCTTGTAAGATTTTCTAACTGAATATAAATATATAAACAACCTAATGTACTCCATTCAGTAATTGAAGTTGCCTTTCGCAAACAATCAGAAAATAATTGCCTAAAATCCCTATAAATCTTACCTAGACCATATGAAGCAAATGCCGCAATTAAATGTGTAATATGTATGACAATAGGAAAGATCTGAAAACGAGCTTGATACCAAAATGGTTGGTGCTTGGTTCAACCACTCACGTTATTGCCTCGAATAAGCGCACTTCCTTATATGCATAACCTCATTTGTCAGTCAATACGTTTATAAGGTGGATTAAATTGAGGAAACACGAAGCTTCGTGCATGTGCCCTAGATTGATTACATGCATTCAACTGCACACTACTTGAAAAATAAGCATTGCTATAGTGTATCCCAATAAAGCCGCCATCATCATTATCAACCTCATGATGGAAAAATCTATAAATTTCTTAGAAAATCATCTGAAATAAAAGTTAACAAAGTGTTTTTGAGGATATAAAAAGGGTCTTTAAGATTTCTCTACTTTAGAAGTGCAATTGGGGGTTGTATTCTCAAATTCAGCGTAATAATTTAGTGGTCCCAAGTTGTAATGAAAGCAAATCAAATAAACCAAAAATAAGGTATTGCACATAAATTCGTGGATTTGTATTGCATGAATATGCATTTAAAACGGCTTATTGCTCTAATTACAGGTGTGCTAATAGATCACATGTGTCCTTGAATCAATGAATGAACATGATATAATAAATAATTTAAGGAAATAATGAAATTAAGGACGATAATGGAGACTAAATATACAAAAGCGTCTAGATTTTTTTTTTATAATTCAGCCGCCATTTAATTAGCTTTTGGTAAAAGCTGAATCTATTAGACTAATTTGATGTTTCGTTCTTAACTGATCAGAGTGCAATTCGTGGTGCTAATTTGCTTACAACAAGCAATGAATTCTTAGAACAAATTACAAAGTTTTAATGAAGACGAATGCAATCCTTAACTTTTGCACTTTTGTTTTAGACGTGATTAATCCAGAATGTTATATTGGCGAACCAATTCTCCCTCACTTAAACGTCTTTAGGAACGATTGTATTATGGCAATTAAGATAAAGCACATCCCCGATGCAGTTTGGAGGTGAACCAAGTGCACTCCAAAATGGCGACTGGTTTCGAAGAAGATCGATATTCCCATTAGCGTGCAAAATGAAATAACCACACATTGATAAATAAAACAGGGGTAAAATGGTGAAATCGTAAATGGTGAGTTTCTGAATGATCGGATTCAAAACAGAAGCAAATACCGATTTCTGAAAAAGTTACTTTAAATTGGGTTTAACTTGAATAATGACACGCTTGATCGAGTAATTTAGCGAGTAATCTTATATCGTATTACAGATAAAGACCATTTTTTTTAAAAATAGAACGACGGAAAAATGCATTAGTGATTAAGTATATATATATAGAAAGGAATCAAAGCTTATATTCTGTGAACACGAGGCTTTTAATATTAATTGGGCGGAATAGAATATTAGCAAAAATAAACCAATATCGTCCCATTTATAACTTTTCTTCTAATATACAGGGCAAGACATAATTCAGTACCTCTCAAATATCTTTCCTATGACAGCATTTAGGCAAAATATGATTTCACAATTGAACGAAAAACGACATCTGTGAATTTAAAAAAATAAAAAAAACATGTTGCATGTGACAATGAATGTAATATTAAAATTTCAGCCGTTGAAGAATGGCAAAAAGTAATTAGAAACTTGTAATGTCGTCAAATTAGTGTTATGTGGGTGCATGGATTTTTTATCCCTAATGGCAACAATCATTCGAGAGGTATTTAATTATGCCACCCCCTGTATATGAATTTAATAACTTATGGATCGCATGTGATGTTGGAATGATACATGCATCCATCATAGTCAACATATAGTACAACAAGTCATAGCAGCATATATAGTAAACCAACAATAGACCAATTGAGTGAGTGCGAGTAAATAATCTTCCAAATAGTATCTGAAAGATATGTAACATATAAGTTTACATAAGGATGATAAAGGCCTAGTTCAAATACTATTTCCGGGTTTATTCGCAGATGTTCTCTTAATTTAATTGCCATGCGTACTTTTGCTCAGAACCAATTCCGTTAAAATTACATAACGAAAAGCTATATGGTGCGCCTAAATACAATTGGCTGTCGCGTATTTTCGTTGGATGAAATGAATGTGGTTGATACTAGTTTTGAGTTTATGATGGAAGACAAACAGAAAGATTCTCCCATATTGTGGTGTTCTGCATTACAAATGGGTCTGTGGGCCAAGTGCCACTGCCCTTCAGTCTGAATGTCTGCCAGTCTGGTCTGTTTTGTATGTGTGCGCCAACGCGCAAGAAGATTGATATTCTTTCAAACTGCAACATTGCACAATGATAACTGGCATGCGTGGGGCAAGGACGAAATAAGCACAAGAGTTATATGACAGATAAAATAGAGCGCCTGGCATATGCTCACCCAAAATCGACCGAATTTTGATAAATTGCAGTCATTATAATAGATATGTCAGAGAATTTCCAATAACCATTTTGGTATTTTTTCCATGTCCGTGTGAATTTATTCTCTTTTAATTTTATACTAATATGGTTTTACAGAAGTTTACAAGAACATGCTATTTGTCCAAAACGTAAATAAAATACTTGGTCTAAAGATTGGGACATAAATTACATTTTGACTATATAGTACGTATATTATAAAAAACATAAGATATGGGAGATTTTTATAAAGTTTTAAATAAACTAAAGATATGTGTTTTAGTACACTGTTTTTACAAACAAATTTTGAATTACCAGATTTCAATGTGAATAAAATAGATCGCCTGGCATATGCTCACCCAAAATCGACCAAATTTTGATAAATTGCAGTCATTCTAACAGATATGTCATGGAATTTTCAATAACCATTTTGGTATTTTTTCCATGTCCGTGTGAATTTATTCTCTTTTAATTTTATACTGATATGGTTTTACAGAAGTTTACAAGAACATGCTATTTGTCCAAAACGTAAACAAAATACTTGGTCTATACTAGGTCTAAAGATTGGGATATAAATTACATTCTGACTATATAGTATATTATAAATTACATTAGATATGGGAGATTTTTAGAAAGTTTTAAATGAACTAAAGATATGTGTTTTAGTACACTGTTTTTACAAACAAATTTTGAATTACAAGATTTCAATGTGAATCTGTTTTTGCTATTGAAAGATATAATCATGAAAAACAGTTATATCAATTTTCTGAAAACTTGCAAACTCTGAAGAAACCTATATTTATAATGATAAAAATATGCTAGAGAAAACTAAGAAATTTTGCTATCAGGTAATTTGGCATCTGATAAAAGACAATCTGTGAAATTGTGGAATTTTGTTTTCAGTATAGATATATACAATTCTATACACACACACGAATATTTTATGTGCCAATTAGGTATTACACTTTAGAACTTTTTCTGCCTGTTATTGTAATTCGCATGACTGAGGACTCATTAGACTGAAAGTGATGTCATCTTTTTGAATGGCCCTTTACAAATACACCATCTCATTCGTTCGCCTTGAATACGCTCATCTCTGTCCACCATTTACACGCTCAGATATTGATCCATCAGACGCTATTTGAGGTCATGTGTTCTCCACCCATCACCTCTATTACATAAATGCAAGCGACATATGTCATTCAGGACCGGCACCCATTGCATCACTATTTTACTCGAGTGAACATTTTCCTTGGGTCCACGCCCAAACCGGTAAGGCCATCATGATGGAGTGGGCCAAAGTTATTACTTACACGGAAAGTGAATGAAGGCGAGGAAATAAGAAAAGGAAATCTCATAAGGGGTTCTAACCTAACAAAGTTGACTGAAAAGGCGTGAAATTTCTCGTTGATTTTTTTTTTATCTCGATTTCAATTTTCTCATCAATTTTTAGCCCTTACTCATACTTCTTTACGCTCCTCTTCTCCACTCCATCACACAAACTAAAGTTTGCTGCAGTTACCTAGCAACAACAATAAATGCTTCTTCCACAGCATCATCTTCATAATTATTGACTACGGCTTAATAGTTCAACACCAGTAGTTGAACACGTAATAAAAGCCAATTTTATATTTTTATCGGTAAACACGCAGAGACCCTACAAGCTTGCTCGGCTCTCAAGTTGTTTAATAGTTTTGCTAATCAACATTCTGCAATATAAAAATAATGTTCAAGCCAGAACTTATCTATGATAATAATAAAAAATAACTTTGATATTAAATGTGTGCCATGATGTATTTCCATTTTCAAAAAACAAATCGGGATGTATGATACAAGCAGGGTTCACTGTCTGATCAAGTCTTATCAATGCAGTTTTTTATAATGTAATTAAATTTTGCATTTATATAATGCTATAAAGCAGGTAAATAGCGACCAACAGATATAGTAATAGAAAACTAGCATAATAGTAAAAAAAAATATTTTATACTGTTTATTGTTTTATAATCTTTAAATAGATCACAATGAAAGGGTTATTGCTTTGAATAATTCTCATTTTTAACACATTATTATAAACGTTTATTTGATTGTTTGCTTCTATGATATTAAAATGGTTCTTACAGACTTCAATGATTATTTTTAATTTGGTTTTTTCATACTACATTTCCCTACCTTTGTGCTAAAATATATTTCATATTTTCACACAATATAAGAAATTAGGATGAATCCTATTCTAAGCTAGACCACATTTTGAATGACGAAGACATTGATAATTTCAATAATCAGACAACTTATCTGACCGACTTGAGCTTAAAAATTCCATGTGCATTCCCAGGCAATTCAAGATGCTTAATTTTGGATATAGTGACTGAAGTTATCCTACTTATTATACCCGAATGCCATTGGATGAACTATAATCTAGAATTATGAAGATATAAAACCAGATTCTTTTTCGTGTTTATTGCACATAATATAGAACCAATAAAAAATCATATTTTGTACGGGTTCATCTATCTATGTGCGTATGAGTAGGCCTAGTCGTTCATCTTTGGAACTTCAGTGCCCTTATAAGTAATGCATCCGTAGGGAGATAATCTCATTGTGCTGAAAATTTAATTATGCTCCGTAAGCACGCAAGAGGGAATGCTTGATATAGGTTATATGTATGTAACGGATGTACCAAAAATCAATGTTATCAAAGACTATAGGCATGTATGCGTGTCATTCTCCATATGTCTCAACAAGCACTTTTGCTATTTACCAAGGCTGAAACATTTCGAACACGCACACATTGCACATTCATTTTTTTTTCAGAAAGGAAACTTGCAGTCTGTTCAGTTGCTAATGCTGCTTTAATAATCAGCATATTGAATATTGGAAGAAAGTAGAAATTGATTACCGATAGGAATCTTTTACTCATTTGCAATTTTTTGAACAACCCTTCTCACACTAAACTTCAATGAGTCTATAGTTGCTGTATACCACTCTGTCAAATTTCACTGATGGACAAGTCAGAGTACACTTAAAATTCACTCCTTGTCGATATTAGCATATGCATGAGCATTAGCGAGACATCCTTTATTTGCATTGAAAACCGATTTACATTGTGTAAGTAGCAATTTCCAATTGCAGCTAATGCACAAATCATTAATCAAATACAGTATATCAATTTTTGTACAACGTCTAGATTATGTCAATATTCATTAGATTGGCAAATAGGCTAAGAATTACATTTACTTTGGTATAAGTGGATATTGGAACGCGCATGCACTCAAATATAATATTGTGCTGAATATGCTGTAATTTTTGTATTAAAACTTCAAAATAGTAAGTATAGTATATTGACACTAAACATGGAAATCAGATGGTACTGCCACAACTGGGATCAAGTGTACAAGTACGAATCATGAGAATATTTATAAATGTAGTTATATAAATGTTCTATATAAAATGTACAGGTATTACATAACGTATAAAATGCTGTATATTTCTCGACAATAAATTAACACTATTCTGATTATGCTTTACCAATGCAAGCTTTAACTGATATGATCATGTGATTCTGATGTATTTTCACTATTATTTATGTGTTCTGTGGGGGTGTAGACTCTGAAGCGCGACTGATACGCAAAAAACGACAAGATGATAACTTTAAGAAAGATTTACTTTTAAAAC
>JAQGAE010000302.1:0-41989 GCA_034696685.1 Julus scandinavius | reverse complement strand
GATGTCAGGGACTTGACGGGATGTCAGGGACTTGACGGGATGTCAGGGACTTGACGGGATGTCAGGGACTTGACGGGATGTCAGGGACTTGACGGGTGGCCAGGGACTTGACGGGATGTCAGGGACTTTAATTGGATGATAGAAACTTGACGGAATGTCCGGGCCTCAAAGATATGCCTGGAATTTTAAGGTAAATCAGGGATGTCATGGACTTGAAAGGATACCAGGGATTTAAAGAGATGTCAGGAACTTGAAGGAATGCCAGAGGTTTGTAGAAATGTTCCAATTTATTCCGTTTTTCCTCTACTGGATTATAGGACCTATGAAGGTTCCATTTGGTTTCAAAATAGAATATATTAGTGTAATTAACATCTAGAGAGAGAACACAAAGAAAGTCATTGTTGAACTTGAGCATAAATGTCGTTGATTCGATTGGCTCAATGTAAGCTACAGGCGTGACGGTTCCGATTGAAGCGATACAACAAAATAAAAAAAAAATTATATAAAAAAAGGGATAAAAAAACGAGAAAAAAAAGGCGAGAAAGAAGTCATTCTTGGTTGATGTCGTTATCTTGAACTTTATATCCTTTTAAGGTTAGTTTCAAATGCCACCAGAACATCGGATCGTGGCCTCGTCAAAGTCATATTTGTCACACGTTTTTGACATTTGTGTTGCTATACAATAGCCTCATTTTAGAATTTCTAGCGTTTTCTCGTTGTAAGATTTCGCACTTTACAACAAGGATTTTGAGGGTTTTTTTTGTTTAGCAACACAGTCTATCATAAAAAAGTACGACCTTACTATTGGTTTAATTCGCGATATGTGTATATTGTATTATTTCCATTTGCATCTATCTTCAAATCTGATATATTAAGTTAAATTTAGGCTAAACATGTTTCCCCTTACAAAAGATAGAAAGATAAAGCTCTATAGATAGGACCCATAAAAATTGCCTGTATAGCGTAATGGAGGATGCTAAAGTTTTGTGAGCACACACTTTTAGACAATGACTATAGAAAATTTTAAAAACCAAGCCTACAATATATGAACGTTCCTTCATTAAATTGTTTCAGAGTATACTTCCAATAAATATTGTCAAAATTTGTCTGTATTTTTCCTAAACATTGTGACATTTCCTCAACTTTGCATACATTTTGTTCTGAAATCGTATTGAGTTTCATTCTTTTTAGATTGCCCTTAAGGTTTTCGTATAAGATTCTTAATGTTCGAAATCTGGAAGTTAATCTTAAATTAATTGCACTAGTTTCGTGTCTTTGTTCTGCGGCTTTATTTTACAAAATTGAAATGCATTTAATGGATCTGAATCAATAAAATGATTTCGGAGAAACTCGTTTCTTTAATAGGTTCTTTGTTATCGATAGCTATAATTACCGTTTTTCAAAAAGCTTCAAACGTTTCTGCCTATTCTTATTAGCCTACATTTAGGTTGTCAAGATGAAAATTGAGAAGCTGTCCTCCGTTTTAATTTGTATTAATGATTTCAAACCGAAATCTAGTGAAACAGGCTTCGGTTTGATACTTTTTCTTTGCTCAAATTCATCTTTGACAGATGTATTACACTTTTTTTTCTAAGATTTCCTTTTCATATTTTCGTATACTTATCTCTTAGCTATCTTGAGTGAATTATCTTTGTCGATATATATATATATATATATATATATATATATATATTTACAGTATATATTCTTCTGTATTTCTGTAAATAGTCTAGATCTGCTTTTCTGGAAATAAATCTTCCAACCTTCGAGATAAATTCACTCCATTTTTTTATTATGTTGCCAGTGCAATCTCATTATTGTGACATCAGTGATTGCGGGAAAGAAAAAGATAGTTTCAAGAAGTTTTCATACCGACTGATAACTTTAAATAAAAGTCAAAAGGAGACGTTGAGGTTGCATAACATAGACATTCGGTATAATGTACTAATGTGTGCCTTCGTTGTTATTCATTGTAAACAGCAAGGATATAACATTCATACAATTTTTAAAATTTAAACAATTTTAGACCTTTCATTCCAACAATTGCTACAATATGTTATCCTAATTTACGCATGTATTAACAGTCAATTTTGGAAATTATTCTTTTAAATTTGATTTTTAACATTGAAGTTTCATGGTTATGGTTCATTTTAATAATTCCAAAAAAAATTCAAATCAGAAAATTAGTTGTAATTCAAATTTCTAAGTATATTAAATCTGCTGAACCATTAAATATACCTGTAACAAAAAATTTTGTAAATTTTATTGCACATACATCTGTAACAAACAGTCAATTTTAGAAACCGATTTCTAAAATATTTCGTTAATAAGGATTTAATTTTAATTTTACAGAAGTTGTGTAATCTCTGCATAGATTCGATAATATGAATGGTCCCTGATACAAAAGTAGGTTTTAAAAAAGTTATCGAAAACTAACAGATTTTCCCAATGGCTACCTTTTAACATTTAAATGGATCTTTGGATGATTGTTGTCCTGATATAAGATAACTAATCCCATCAGGGTCATGTTTACTATGAAGTTGCTTTCAGATACACCCGAGTGAATGTAAATAAGGCATTAAGAATTCTACATGTAGGGCTATCTATAATGCGATTAACCTAAGGGTACAGTACTGCTGAAATAGAAGAATGGCTAAATGTCATGTTTCCGACTGGAAGAAAAAATTCACAGTAATATAATACAAAATAGACCAAATTAAAATTTATTTAGATATTTATGTGGTCTGTTTTTCAAGCGTATTTAATCTTGAAACATTATAATGTTTTTCCTTAAAAAGTAAATAAATAAATTAGCTTAGCAATAAATTTTAATCTAAAAGTCCTGTTTTTGCATGTATTCTTACGTGAACATTCTATATACTACATACTGTATACTATATGCTCAGATGGCTTATACTGTACAAAAGTGCCCTGGTTTAGTACGAGGCTACTTTAATAGAGAAACTTTGCCAATATCGAGGAACATTAAATGTTAATTGAAAATAACACGCTATTTCTAAAACTTTTAATTTTAAAAAAAAAGTCTGAAACTAATAAGGCTTGAATGTCTTTAGTCTACAAATCTTGTTTTTCATGGAAGTTTATATAAATCGTTTATCTCATTTCAAGACCTTAAAAAAAATTAAAAATAAAGGGTTGAGGCTCCCCGAAACCCCTTTAGATTATAAACCCACTTGAAACCTGGTTGTTCAACCAAGCGCAAATGTTGAACTCAGTTTTACATTAATGGCAGTGAGAAATTCAAATTCCTCGTTAATTCATTTGGCGATAGTCTACATATTTTTAGTGGCTTCCATGCATTTTCATGGGACATCATCTAGTGGTTTGTAATTTATAATCTGAATTTTCAGTGGGGGATGCGTGCATAATGTGTTCGCCCCACTTTCTGATAAATATAATTAACTTTTTGGCGTGCTTTGGAGATGGTTCATCCGAAGAGACGTAGGTTCAAACCTCGTTGAAACGCCTGATTTTATACTATGTTTTAATTTTTTAGCGTGCACTTTCTTAAATATTAATTATGGCCCGGAGTCATTAACGAAATAATTTACTTTTATGAGCTGCTGAGAGTATTTACGTGCTATACGAAGTGTAGAGACCTAAAAAAATGAATAAAAAACACAACCTTGCAGATTCTCAAATGCTAAATTATTGCCTAGGAAATTGCCAAAAAGTGAAGAAAAAAAAACTTGTCTCTTTAATATCGTAAGACTCACCTCGTTTTAGGCTTAAGTTGAACATCCCTGAGGATAAACTTAACGTTTAATACTTCACTGAGTTGTTTTAGCGGTTTCTTGCCTTAAATTGTCTAATTTTTATTTAATGCATTTCAACTCGTTAATTGGAAGCATTCGTGATGAACGCGTTTTTGTATCGGATTTTATTCACTACTGAACAAATCAATTTAACGATAAAACATTGTGGCATGTCTACGTTTTTGATAAGCTGTTTTCCAAATTTTTGGAGAGACCTAATTCTCCCAAATGCATCCACTTATTATATTGATTCTTAATTTGTGCACTATTTTATATTTGAAGATTCCAATCATTTGTGTTTATTTGCAATATGTGAAAGTCAATATTCAGCCAGAGAATTTTGATACGAGTTTCATGATATTTTGGAGAAAAAAAATTCTATCAGTATTTTCATGTGTAATTTGCATTTAGATAGCATTTGAAATAAAAATGCAACAACTGTTTTTTTCGCTTTCTAGTCCCAGATATGCTTGTGAAACTAAGTTAAAACTAATTTTACTAATGCCTGCAAAATGAATTGATCTTTTTTAAAATATATTTTCCCTCAGGAACTTAATAATTCATGTGTTTAATAGAGACAACACTAAATTTAAATTTTACCGTTTTATTTAAATAAGCTTTAGATTTTTTCCAAATCATGTACAATTTTCATATATATTTGCTATCATAATTGTTACTCGTATAACTCGAGCTTGATAGTGTATTCCGACTTTTTTTTCTAAAATAATGTTTCAGGTAAAATATAAAACATTTCATTAGTTCAATCTTTAATTGCAATTCTCCTGCAATTATAATTATCATGTGATTAGTCACCATCTCTAAACAAGTAGTAATTTTTTAAAGTAAATAATGGGAGTGAATATATTTCTATTTAACTTCTGCACCTCAATGCTGTACGTTATCTAACTTCACTGCTTTAATGTCAACTGTACTCATTCGTTATTATTATTTTTTTAGATATTCACGCTAATCGTATCTTGGCATACTTCGATAATATCATCATTTTACGTATGAATTTCGTATACGGATCCTCGTAAGTCTACTTGTACAACCTTCATTGCAAAATCCGAACTAACGAGGTAATTACAGTACATTCCTCATTTTTCAATCTCATTAATGTTAATTTCTCCTTTCTTTCTGACCTTTGTAACGAAAAATAAGCGTATTTCTCTTTATTCGCGAAATGACAAGGAGAGAGTTAGGTATTTTTTTTTATTCATCCTCAGTAATTTTACTATTTTATATCGTGGCTTTATTTTTGGGACATAACTCCCATTCGTGGCGTTATGTTACGCACGAAAAGCTTATTAGAAGGAATTATTGCCACTAATAAAAATGTCGGCTGGTCGCAACAATAATGAAAGTAAAAAAACGACGTTGACGCCTGTTTTAATAGAAGTTTTAATTGTAGACGACAATTTGGGAAGGCTTTACTTGGTGCTCAAATCGTCGTTTATTTCCATCCCAATTACTCACGCAGACACACAATTCTGATTGCATTCTAGGGCAATTTTCCCATAACATTCACACGAAAGATAAATCAAAATGACTTATATCTTGCAAATATAATAAGCAAGTTTATTGGATAAAATCCTGTGGGACTTACTTTTTTAAAATAAGATGTTTTATGAAGAAGTTATATATCGTTGTTATCAGATAATACATGTAATAGATAATTTAATGTATTTGTGATGTTTTATATAGAACTTTTAGAAAATTCGATTACAATTAAAACAAATTTTATTTATTCATTTATATTTTCGAAATATTAGTTAAGAAAGTCAAATGTTTTTAGTGTGCAATGGCGATTATTTTTATTGGGCTTCAATTAAATTCGTAAGTTAATTGAAATTATTTGTGCATTTTATCGTGTTTAAATCTATCGTAGATATTGTTAAGCAATTTCAAATGCATAAATTGAAAAATGAACTTTCATTGCATTTGAAAACTAAGTTGCAAAATAATGCTCAAAATGTAGATGACATTATTTAAAATTTGTTATCTTCAGGGCTAAATTCCCTTAGCGTATGTGTGTTTAAACCAAGTATTTGCTTTTGAAAATAGATATGCTAACAATTAAATGCTTAATGTGTATTTTTGAAAAAAAAACGAGAAATGTTTTTGCAACCTATGTCAAAGTATGCTCAATGCCAACGATGTTTTGGAATTCTCAGTTTTCCAAACAGTTTCTCAATTTGCACAGGAATCTATATATCCTTCCAGTAGTGGTCAATTTCTCCTCTGTTGTTCCGAGTATTTACTTGCCTTACTCGGTTGCCTCTTAAAGTCCATTCCTGTAGCAATTTCGTATTGATTTTTGGGTTATTTTTTTTTTGTCGTCGCCTCGAAGAAAGCCTAGTTTTCTGTTGACCCTCCAAATACCCGGTCTTGTCTACACCACGACTGCCTATATACACACTCTTCCGGTTTCTTCAGTATACCTTTAACTACATTTCAGCACAAGGGGTGCATTACAGAAGTCAATCGAAGACCAATGGGCTGAAGGGGAGGAGAAAATCCTTGACGAGCTTTAATCTTACTCTCCTGAGGATATGCATGGAAACAAAAGCAATTCAAGGAGTATTACTTCAGCCTATAAGAAGGATCATTACTCTTGATGGAAATAACGTTGCTAACTGCCTGTTTGGACATCTCCTCTACTGCTGGACCTAACTTAGGACATTGGCCAACTTTCAATTATTTCTCGAGATTTATCCTCCTCGTTATCTCCAATGAAATATTCGCAAAAAGACTGCAGGTTTTTTTTTTTGCGTTTGTCAAACTAAAATGACGTTTTTCTCGAGAGAATACTCATCTTTCTTTAGACTCTGGTGGCGCTATCTTTCGGTGAGATAAAACTCGACATGGCCGAAATAAAGAGGCCGGATGTAGTTCAATTATTTCGGCTGTAACATCATTTATCAAATCCCCCATAATGGGGACAATCTTGCTGATTTTGGATCTAGCAGCACATTCAATTACGCTTTTAGCTTTTTTTTTCCTTTCTTTTTTGGACAAGACTAGCTGGATGTTGGCAAGGGCAATGGACCCATGAAAACCTATTACCTTCTTTTGGAAATGAGAAATGTCAAATGTTAAAACTACACAATTAACACATGGTGAACACCATTAACTAACAAACTTCTTGGTCATAAAAGCCCTTACTTTTCAATGTTTTGGGCTCTTTTATTACGAATAAACTCTGGTTTTTGTTTATTTCGGTTAAAATCATTAATGTTTTGCATAATATTTATTTTAGAAATACTATCATCGATAAGTATTTTAACATTAATAACAATTGATTTATAATTATGATGTTGTGTGACATTATTTTGGAAGATGTTGTTAATTTAAAAAAAAATTAAATGATAGCCTTACACAGTATAGTTGTGGAACTTATGGGCGGCTAGGGGGATGCCCCGTTGTATCTAGACAGTCAATATTTTTAAGTTTAGTCATTTACTATTGGTGTATGTCCATTTATAATGTAAATACATATACGTGCTTAATGTTAAAAATGGCATCATAAAGATATACATCTACATGTAATGGTATCCATATAATGCATTACGAAATAAGCAAACAGTTCTAAACATATTTACCCAATTTTTATTATATCATCTCGTACGTTTTTCAAGTTTTCAATTTTACTAGGTGTGTATTTGGCGCAAACATCTCTTGTACTGTTACTAGGTACGTTCGTATCAAAATAGTGCAATTTACATTACAAAAAGGCAATTCTGCAACTTGTCCAATATCCCTAAGAGCATTGATAGGTTTCTCGCTCAACGCTTGACAATATCGTTTATGACTTCACCTTCTTTAACTCTTTAACTGCAAATGTCCATGCATAATTTTGCGCTTCAGCACAATCTTTCCCTCATAAGGATTTGCGTTTTACACCAGTTTTTTCCAGCTATAAATCCGAGGATTCAATTAAATCCTGCTTCTTTCCTCCTACGAATAAATTCCCATGAATTGGAATTACTTGGCAACATCTCAACCTTTCCTCGCAAATTTCCTTTAGCATCGCCTTTCTGTCTTAAGTCGAGTCTTATTACGAAAATTGCACCGCACTCTACATTAAAATCCTTTGATAATTATATTCAAACTGCAGTCGTTATTAATGCTTTCGCGGCTTATTTACATCGTCCGATTTTCGGATATTACGCTTTTTTTTTTCTTCTCCCGACCATCTTTTGAGCTTTCTATCTCTTTTTAAAGCCCGACAGTTATTTATCTCTGTAGCTTTTAAGTCTCCTCTCCACTTGGCCATGTAATAACTAGCCTGGATTTGGTAATGCCAATTTATTTATTTCTTCCTTGGTTGCGATGCACGACCTTAACCGAGGCTCGCTCTCTCCAAAAGCCTGAATTTGCAGGGAAAAAGAAGAAAATGAGCTTAAATTCAAAGACTGGATTTAATGAATACGAAAGATGAGAGAGAGGAGGAGGCGAGGCAAAGCGCACTTTACTGCAAATGATCACAGTACTCTTGTGTTACTTTAGGGTTCACGTGATACATAGCTATTTAGCACACGAAGCATTCATCGATTTTTTAAAACATAAGTAAATAAATAAAGAGTGAAAAAGCGAGATGCACGAAATTGTAATGAACGAGGCACCCTTCACATTTCGTTGCAAAACAGGTATTGCCAAAAGATTTCCTTCTTTATCTGCAATAATCGAGCTCTGTCAATAGTGAAGAAATGATTTTAACATAAGTTATTCAGCCTTAATGTTTATGTCCACATGGCCGGTGTAGCCTCAACACTAACACCTATGTGTAGAGGCTAACATAATGGAAGAAAAGTTACCTTTAAATATGAGTTCTTAGAGGGTGAAAAGTAGAGGTAGCGGCTGGAAAGACATCCTTCTGGTTAGGCTAAGGTGCACACTGGTGACTTTATTCGTGGGCGACTAAACTATTCGATTACCCAAAACTTGGTTGTTTTTATGGTTAGGCGAGCAATGACGATTAAATAATAGCTTCTAAACCTGTGTTACAGCATAGAATTCGTCGAAATTGCGAGTGATTATAAAATCACCTGAGCACACAGATATGCAGGTACCTTTCAGTCGCATTATTTAATCACCTGCAGAAGGGAAAGCATTTCAGTTATTTAGTTGCCTTGATTAAAAGTTGGTAGTGTGCGAGGCTCCATTGAAACTAATGCGTTTCATTTCGGTGATTAAAAAGTTGCTCAGAAAAAATTGCTAGTGCGCGCTTAGCCTCAGACATGGGTGCTTAGATTAAAAAAAGCATAGTGACAAGTGTAACTTCTGAGCATGGGTTCTTGAAGGCCAACAAGGAAGTTAAAGTGGGATATGGATATCCTCTAACCCACGTTGAACATTGAACTTCTGTATCTTTGATTAAAAGATGACACTTCACTGCCCAGTCAAGCCAGAGCAACTATCTATAAGGCAGTTCAAAAGCCTGGCAGAACTCGGCACAATAAACATTTTTCTGTGAAACCCGCTGGTCGCACATTTTGGAAGGAAAATTTGTATATTTACATGCATTTAAATTTAATTTCAATCAAAATTCAAATTGCATAGTGCCATCAGGGCATCCCAAACGTTCATCACAATAATGAATGCATATATGATATGATAACGAATGATATGTTGGTTATTTTAATACATTAAACGGGTAAAGTCTGTTGTAAATATTCATGACAATCAGTTTTGTAATGATTTAAAACCAAAAGTCATTTTAAAACCTAACCGGTTTTAAAATGACTGCAAAGTTGACGTGAGCAATAAATGAAAATTTCACTTTCTGAAATTTTCTTTTTTTAAATCTTTTTTGTTTTTTCATAAAATTATGAAAAATCGAAATTAGACTATTTTATAAGCTATCATTGCTCATATAATTCAACATCATATAAGAAAATTAAGCATTAGTTTTGTAATATTCTTATTTATTGTTTTTATAAAAATATTAAATTTTGGAATAGATCAAGAATTTATTATTTTTCTTTATAAATTTTAACCTATTTTTGCAAATCTGCAAATAATTGGATTTGCCTCAATTTGACAGGATAAAATCATTTCTATATACTCAAAGATGATGTCAAATCATTTATTTTATTTCTATTTTTTCTGTGGCAAGTTACAATTCCTTATTTTCCACATTTTTGTCAGTACAATTTCGTATTATTGCATCATGTGACACCATATGTGTTTTTGAATGTGGATGGCGCTGCATTTGGCTTAGCTGTTGAATTTGCATAGAATATTACGAATGGTAGCATTTTACGAATGACCCGATTGATTTATAATCATTGATTATTTGATCATTTTCAAGCTAGAAGTTTTTCCAACTTTTTTCTTTTATTCTGAATTCTGTGAGTTAGACACTGATATCTCCGCATTATGAGTCTAATCTTTGACAACTTTCATTCTTCGTGAATGTCCTATTTTGCCTTTGAAATAAAAACCTGGCGTTTTTAGCAGTATTTTTTATTTTTCTCTCCTTATTTTTCACTCTCTAGACATAAAATCAATGAACCTTCTAGAATTCCTATTTAAGAGTTTCCTTATTTCGCTGGTTCCTGCTGTACAATTGCCTCTATATTGGGTTGCCATAGATAATCAATGCCTTTTTTTTCTGCGTTGCGTTCATCCAAAATTAATTGAAAATCAATAGTCATCAACGAATATGATATGTGTACGCAAACATTTGCATGCATGAAACTGAATCTTTATAAAGCCTGCATTGACGCACACAACCAAACACATGGATTTAACATGCGTAAGTAGACCTACGTCCTGCGGATATTTTACAATAAACATCCGGCGAAAATATTTTAAATATACAAAGGGTTCAGTTTCAATTTCCAATAAAATCATATGGAAAATATTTCTCGCCTTATGGTCATTTCCCATACATGTCTGCGAGTTGTTTGATGGTATTTTGAACATTGATGTTGAAGAGCTTTATCAATTATTAATCAAAATATCCTCATGAAATGAAGAATGACAATAATATGATTAAATCAGATATTCAGGTCTTCCAGGGTTCCTGCTTTTTGTATTTCAGTATAAACACGATATGATATTACAAAAAATATTTATTAAAAATTCCGATTGTGCTTTGTCTTGGTTAAGACCGTGCTGTCATATGACAAGTAATATTTAGAATGCAGTTGATATTATATTTTTAATCCGATTAAAAGGTCGATATCTGTTTTTATTTGTAGTACGGTTAATGTGTTTTTCAAATGCCTAATAATTATAAATCTTATCTGAAGTTTACCGAATTTTCCGTTTATTTTCATAAAAACTAAACATGCAGTAAGCATATCAATGCTTATATGCCTGTTCATGAAATACATAATATTACAGTGGAATCATTAAGACCTAGATGACCACTAAACCCCAGGCACTTATTGACCATTGCTTTACCGCGCATGCGCATTATGTTTTTTTTTTTTCTGCAACATTTCCTCAAGGGATTTTGCCATAGTTTTCCCATTTGGATGCACGCTTGACCTAGTGTCAAATTAGTACTAATGATGGCTCTGCAACTGGGGCATGGCACCAAGTGGTCCATATAATATGATTCAAAATTTATAATATTACTATTTCATGGTCAGCGGAAAACTAAACATTGTCATTGCTTGCCTCGTTTTCTAATTGGTCATATTATTTTCCATCTTTTTTTAAATTACTTCCAATTAAGTGCGAACGAAATTCCCTTGCGGTATTTTTAATAAATGTCATCATAGAATCCGAACGTGGTCATTTTAACAAGGCTGTGGTCTAGACTCTTGTTAAACACGTCATTTCAGCGAGTGGATAAACAGATATTTTCAAACAAATTCGGAATGTAAATGCTACACGTAGCATTCAAGTGGTGACCATTTCGGGAATTTGAGGTAAATTTTGGTTTTAAATGCCCCTTGAGATATTGGAAGCTGAAAATCAGCACATGTGACAGCTTAAAAGAATGCATCATTGAACTACTTTTAATTTTAAGGAAATTAGAAATCAAAGTACAAACTAATTAATCATTCAAATCTTAATTCAGTGTGGTATATTTTGAGTCAGAGTGTGTTGCTAAATATACTTCAAGATTTTAAATTCTAGATTTAGAATGTTTCATACCGAGTTCATATATATACTACATGTATGATGCACTATTCTGTGACCATTTAATGAACAGGTATGAATATCGATTTGAAATTTAGAATATATTTTAAGTGAAACGTTTTTCAATGCTATATTGTATATAAAGCATGTTAAAAAATGTCTTTAAGATTATTAATTATTTTGTATTGTGAAATAGACCAGAAAATGTCATTCTATACAGCTATAAGTATATTTTTAAGATTACAACATTACATACTAACAAAATTTTACATATTTTCATTTCGACATTGTTTTCCTTACACTTAAATTGAATTTAAAATTCAGATAATTATTCGCCATATGTAAAAATATGAAAAGTGTTAATTATAGTGTTGCCCCTATTCAAGAAATTTAAATTGAACAGCGCCATCTATGGTGCATTCTTTGCATATATATCCAATTTCAATGTGGAGCATTTGAAAAAAGGTGTACACTTCTAGATGCTGTAATATCGACATCTAGTACAAGGCGTGCTCGACTTTCTATAGTACAAAATGTCATGAAAATGATGTTTTCCGAGGGTTTTATTAAAGCTGCAGTAAAACGTAATGTACGGGGGGTGCCCAACATGCGAAGTTTTGGGGCGTGTTTACCGGCTAAGCCCATATTTCCTGCTTAATAATAAGTTTAGCAAATGTCAGCATTCGTGGAAGGTGTTAAGGTCACAAGAACGCAAATGGCCGAGGCTCATAACACACTTTCCAATGACATCTAAAGCCAGTCTAATGCTGAGTAAATAATCGCATTTAGATTGGGGTTTTAACTTTCTTGCCCTTAGCGAAAACTCTTCAATAACAATTTTTGAAATCTACTTTGACATTTTTGAAGAAAAAAAATCAGTTTTATAAATTTGTTGTTGGCAGGTTAATTTTGAAATTTCGTTCTAATCAATAAACTATTATGGTTAGCTGTTGGCAACTGTAGAGAATGTCTATTGTATGGAACTAATTTCGAATTGTACATTATTATGGCAAAATTTTCAATTTTCATAAATGATAATTTGGCTAGAAATAATGTTTACACAACGTATTATCCACATATTGTTGCAAAATTGATATTCTGGCATAATACATGGTGTGATTATCATAGCTTGATAATTCTATTAATTTTGTCACGATTATTAAAATATTTCAAATTAATTTCCTGTTGAGCTATAAGAGAACATACTGTTTCATGTGTGTTTAAAGTTTTTAAAAGACTTGGGGACATCCTGTATATCAAATCTTCTAACTGCATATATTTTGATTATTTGCAACTTAATATTTAGTTACTATAAATATAGCGAATGTAATATTTTATCAAAACGTTAGCCATAATATTTCTACATTTTTGTATAAAAATCAAGTATAGTTTTGCCAAATAGTGTTAGTTTTCATAGGTTTGCATCCTTTGGCAAATCAATTTCTGCATATACTATGCAAATAATAATCATTTTTAATTTTCTTAAATATAATACCAAATTTTGCATTCGTCTATATGACTGCAGTAGATAGTTTTTACTTAGTATATGATGGTTCATTTTTGTATTTAAAGTCGTATTTCTAAATAAACGATCTTGTATATTTTCTATCTTAGCAAACTATCTTAAGATAGCTGTGGATAATTTTTTTAATCAGCTCTACTGATAATTTTCCTCAAAGATGTTTCAGCGAAACGTGGTTTAACTGCTCTGCACAGTAGATAAATTGAAAGCCACAAGGCCTAATCCATAATACCTTTTATGTTGGTGTTTTGATGCAAATGTGCTGCATTTGTTTCATTTTTCCTCGTCTTTTTAGCCGCAATGGCCGACGTATATTTCCTTCGCTCTCCGGGTTTGAATTTTCCTATTTAATGTGACACTAAGTGCAGAAGGACCCTTTTATATGGCGCATCTTCAGGCAACGTCCTGATTGGCTGATAAAAGAGAGCGGCGTAAAAGTCTCAAGATATGTAATTATGTGCCATATGGTGTGATAACAACTTTAATTACTAATATACAGTGTGAAGAAGCAACCCTTTAATATTTTCACAAAAACCCACCTTTTGCCCGGAGTTCGTTTTGTACTTTGGGTATATAAACACTTCTCTTTTAATACCTTTATTTATTCAATGGTCTTGCCCAATGGCGCTCCTGCTTGATTAAATCACAACTTTCGTTTTTCTACTTTAGATGCTTGCTATTATTGGTTAGTTTTACTAGCAAGGTAATGAGCAAGGAAAGTTTCTTAGACAAGATTATTCCTCGCTTGTTTTCATAAATGTGTTTCAATTTCAAAATATGTCCTTATTGTTTAAATATTATTTGGCTACTATGCATATGAATACTAAAGGGTATGATATCAAGTTTAATTAATAAGGTAAAATGATGCAATGCAATATATTGCATTACATCATTTTACCTTATTAATGAGTATATGGTGTACATGTTTCAGAAGTGTTCAATAATTAAGAGAAAATACATAAATGAAAATGAAATTAAAAATGCCATGTACACAATGAGTCATAAAAACGTAGAATCCAATTAAAAACCACACCTTCGTGAAAAATGCTTCGATTTAAATGAAATTCGGTACTTGCATAGAACAATAGTGTAAAGAACAACAACAAAATTTCTTCCGGCGATTCCAGTGGACTCCAGTGGTTCTCCAGGAATAGGTTTACAAATCGAAGATTAATAATTTAGAAGACTTGAAACTACGAATTAAGAAAACTTGGATTGAACTCGACTAGCGTATAATCGATTCGTCAATCAAATAATGGCGCGTTAGACTCCAGGCTTGTGTGAAAGCCACCGAAGAACATTTTAAGCACATTTTATAATTGATTTTTGTTCCTACACTATTGTTGTGCGTAAGAGCCAAATTTCGAAGTTGTGATTTTTTGTGTTGGGTTCTACTTTTTTATGACTCACAGTGTATTGGCTAACAACGTTGCTAAAACTCGGTAAACCAATTTTACACTACAAAATCCACTATCTTAAATTAGATTTGGCCTAATCGCACAAATCTATAAATGTAGATATCAATAACATAAAAACATCGTGTAATTTATTTTTTCCCGTAATGAGGTTGGTATTTTTCAAAAGAATGTCAGAAGGAACATTTCCCAACTGATCATGTTGCCATCTCATGCGTTATGTATTAGGTTTATGCTGGGTGTGGCAAAATCAGTCGCATGGAATGTTAATTATATAAATCACTTCCAGACTTAACGCCTTTAGATTAGTTCTTATAGAGCCACCATAACTACGTGGATTATGTCAAGCAACCTAGAACAATACAAATTATAAATTACGCCATCACATCTGAAGTTAAACCATGAAATTCTTTAGAAATTCTCAAAATTCATATACCAAAAGACTGGAGAAATGTGTACCATTGTGTGATAACATCTTTAGTACTAATATACACTGAGAATTCGCAAACCTACATATTTTCATGAAATCATGCCTCTTGCATGTCTATAAAACACATCTCTTCTAATTCCTCTACTTATTCTGAGGCCTAACCCAATGGCGCTTCTGCTTGATTAAATCACGCGTTTCTTATTTAATTGCTAAGCGTTATTTTTTCCCTTTTATGTCTATCGGCTTTTTGTTCTCTTGGGCTGAATCGGTGTTAATGAAGAAAGGTTTTCTTCCCCCTTTATGAGTCCTGTTAATCTCCAAGAGCTAAAAGCACTTATGGTCAAGACTCTTTTACTAAGAGTCAGGGCATTTTCATGCAAAAATAATAAGACAACATGATTTCCACTTCATGATTTATAAGGCACTATTTACTAAGTTGATTCAAGAGGAACTTAGTTATCAAAATAAAATTAGCTTTTTAATCAAGTTAACAAATTGCACAAGAGGCTGCCATCTTGTAAATACAAAAACAGAATGGTTCATGCAATCTTATTGAATATACATAAATATGTGTTGTTTTCCGTAATGTAATAAAATTGTGGCTAGTTCTGTAGTTTCGAATGGATGTATGAGGCAATTTTTATGAAAATGCTTGAACAGTATTTATATAATCAATGAAATATATTTGTTTTATGGTGAGGATTAAAAATTTTATTCATTTCATATATGCATTATGTAAACTTGGTTAAAAACTAGGCACACATTTATATCTGGCACTGAAGCTTACAAATTCTTTTAAAAATATAATTTTGAAATAAGTTTATGTATTGCAAATTATTCGTGTAAATTTAAAATCTTTTTCTGAATGGAGTGAATTTCTGAACCAATGGCGCCCATTTCAAACTGCGTTTTAGTTTTTAAAATATTCTCAGTGAAAGTTCAAATGGAATTTACTCAATTAGTTTGATAAATTTAAAAATGTGTTAAAACGTGTTTTTATTTATTATATCACACTAATTAATTAACATGAAACTTAAACTGCTATTGCATTTTCAGTGTTACACAAACAAACTCATTGACACCACTTTCCAGACTATGAAATTCGGATGCAATTAATATGTGGTAGAAATTGAAACAACATATTTGATTGGCATATCACCTGCCGTCGGTGCTTTGTTTGAACTTGTGGTTTCAACTAATATTTCAACTCAATTTTTCGATGTAATGTCAACCCCGTATCCAATTATTGGCGGCGAAAACGGACGTAACTCTTTACACTGTTTTGACTTGATTTTGATAAGCAAACATATTGAATTAATTTCCCTTCCTGTTTATTGGTCGGCACCATATTTGTCTTTATCTGTTATTTCGCTGCATGTTTTCCTGGATTTAGACGAGACTATTGATAAGAATTTGATCCCGTTGATCGCCACAGGGGGCATTGCGGTTGATTGCAGCGTAAACAAGTGAACACAAATCAAATTAATTCTGTATTTGAAATGTGTTTGCCTGCTTATACAATAATAGGCTGGGGCCCAAATAACCCATCGAGACACGAATTTCCGTAAATTTCCCCAGACGAAATTACTCCAAAGTCGCCCATGGCATTACACTCATGCAGTTTACCGAAACTCGCCCAATGCACAATTAATTAATCCTTCGCTGGAATCTTATTTATCTAAATGGCACGTAATAATGCATTGCTGATGACCAAATTCGAGTAAAGACACTGAGTTTGTTAGTTTTGTCTGACTTGTTTGAAGAAAAACAACGTTGGTATTTGAAGACAGTGAGGAATGGATTTTGACTACATAAATTGCCATTTATTTTTTAAAGGATTTGACAAATTGTAATTACTTACTGCATATATTTTTCCTACATAAGATTTGAGAAATGCTACTTTCGTTTTTGAATATTTTGAATGAAATATTTTTGGCTTATTCCACTATTATCCTACAAACGATTAAAGAAATGTCAGTTTTCGATATTTTCTAAGAATAATATTTATTTTAATAATTATATTAAACCATACAAATATTTTAGTGTAATAGATATATGAATATCGCATTTACATTTGTATATGATACAGTAGGTCTACATACTAATCAAGAAATTCCAAAATTTAATACATGTATCTGCATTTCATATTTAAAAACTTTTATTCTTATTTCTTTAAAACTTGCAGTTTGTGTTGGTCAGTTTTTAATTATATCAGGTCAGTTCTCGCTTATTATATCTCTCAGCTGTTTCCAAAAGATAGCAATTGGCTTAGCAAAATTTCATCTTTTGGCCTTTTGCAACCCATTTGATGTTTGTTTCTCTTAGCAACTTGCCAGTTTTGAAGGTAGACGAACCTTAGATCCACTGCCATGTTGGATACTGGTCTATGCAAAGGCAATTTTGTCAGCCTTGTTTATGTTTATTATAATCAGCTAATCTGCATAATTCATCCGCTGTATATTTACATACCGTTCTCATTAGCATTGCAAATGAGTAGACCCAAAATAATTAATGGGCTCTAATTCAACGTTATGGTATTTTGCTCTCATGTGTGCAATAGGAATAATCGAGAATATGACGTTTCGTTCATGATTATTAATGAATCGATATCCCTGTATCGCATAACGATATGTGCAACGTACTGGCTAATCCTCCACCACTTATTAAACATTAGTTTAATCCGTACTTGTTAGTCTATATTGGGATATTTCTCGTTATTTTGCATGCTGATTTTCGATGTCAAGTTGATTTCAAAATTGTCATCTGATTTCCTTCCTATATATATCTCCTAAGTATAACACAATTATGCTGCACATACGTCTCTATACAAGCGTTGACTAGAATACGGTGGAGATTCTAGTTATATAGGATGTTTATTTCTGATTTTTGCATTGTTCACTGGTAATTATAAAAGCAATTATGGAAGCATACGTTTTTTATTTAGAGAATTCCGAACTATTTTTCTATTATTCAAACTTATATTTATATTAAATTTTAATTATTTTTCTTATCCCGAATCGGTCATAAATCACTGGTCTTATTGTATTTTGTTTAGACATTTAAAAAAAAAATAAGATAAAATGGTATGACGCTGCTTTAAGGAAAGCTCAATACAGGGTGTTGCCATACTTCGGAGTCCAAAAGTTAACTTACAAATTGTTATTCACATTTTATTTTGTATAAAAAATATTTGTTAGAAATTTTAATACACCATAAAATGGCATACCTAAAGTGATTGAAGATTTTCCTGCTTGATGTGTCATTTTGATATAAGGGAGTTCTGAAGTTAATCTTTGTGCAGTACCCGTCATATTTCTTATCATCGCAAAATTTAATAAAACCATTATACATTTATTAACAAAATTAAAACTGAAAAATAAATGAAACATTAAACCGGTAGAGCGACTTTTAATCAACCACTACATATTTGAGGTTATCATTCTACAAGTTATATACATATTTTAAAATATGACAGCCCTAATATGTTATGTACTTTAAATACACATTATCCTTAATGTTTAATGCATCTTAATTAAAATGATTTGTAATATATCCTTTAACAAAGATAAACTTTATATGATATTGGTTTACACACATTTGGAACGTTTTAAAATAATGCTCATTAAGAATCAACTAAAACTCAACTAAAAACGTTCTGTATATTTTAAATTGAGATGTCGTTAAATTATACAATCTTTCGAGCATGTCTCTGGCACATTTATTTCATTAAATTGAGTATGCATTTTCCGCATTGAGTAACACATGAGTGATTTGAAAAACGTCTGAATTTGAACGGTTGTATGATGAGCTATGATGCTTCTAGTTTCATCATTAAATCTGTCTTATTGGGAAAGCCCATTTTATAGAAGCCACTTAAAAAAAGGAGCCTTTAGTGTAATTGTCCATCGCTGCCATTGTGTTTTAAAATCCTTTTGCGTTTGGCTTTGATGACATTCCTCAATGACTTCTAATTAAGGTGTAAATTGCGCTTGATTAAACGCAATTTTGATAAGTTTTAACCCGAAAGGAATTAATATCATATGGCTGAAGATAATGTCATCTGGGAAGACCTATAAAGATATGCATAAATAGGGCATATCCGTCATTTCACAATTATTCAGCTTGGACGATTTCATTTTTAGAAGGAAAAATTAATGGCAACGCAATGTGATTGGATAATGGCGAACAATTGAGGACAATATGTACACAGTGCAACGCGATTAACATGGATGCGTGATTTTTAATTTATTCCCACTGCAAATAACTTGGCAAAACTGATCAACGTTATTTGAAAAGGACTTGGTGAAATTAGATTATGGACACTAAAGAGTCTAAGAGAACAAACATCAAACTTTCAACTTTTCTTGTTTTGAAGATATTGGAATTAAAGTTGAAATAATAAAAGGAATATATAGTATTTCAAACTTTTCGAAATATGATATTCGTAACCTATGACGCGCGTGTACGCCATATTGTGTCCCTTGTGAAATATCCGTCCTATTTAATACCTGGAAACATTTATTCAAATATTTATATTGAAGATAATAATTTACATGTATTAATTACAAAAGTATGAATATTGTAGGATCGAGCATAAATATCATAATATAGTGATGGAAAGTGCGCATATATACATAGGCATTAAATTTCGACTGGTATGGACACATACTCTCATGTTCTTAAAATACTTGAACATATTTTCGACACTCACAGCGAAAGTACGTTTACTTTTTTGTTTCTAGAAATGATTTTACTGAATAAGATTGTATATATGTTGCATGTTTAATTTAAAAAGCAAACTTTAGAAAAGAAAAGTAAAGTACTGTTTTTACTAAAGTTACTATTTTTATATATTGAAAGTTGTATCAGAATTTTAAAGTTTTTTAAAATTTTACTTCTAAACTCTTATGTATTAATGACATTATTTATATGTATATATAAAATAAAATATACATGAATATTTATATAACAACGAAATTTCGTTTTGCGTTTTAATATAATGGAACCAATCCCCATTTCTGCATGAAAACTATAATTTTTTTTACACATTTTTACGCTATTTTTGAGAGTGTCCAACTTGTAAATACAGAATGCATTAGTAGACAATTTCCCAAATTTTCTATTTATGATTTTTCAACCACAATGCAATGTCAAGATTAAATTTTAATTCCAACAAATTCAGATAATTTAGATCCTTGTAATTTCAAATTAATCTCTTAACTCTCAGTATGTTTCCTCCTTTAATCTCCCTTCTACGTATACTTTTATTGAATTTTATCTCATTAATTAATTGAGTCTCATTATATTTTTTAGTTTTTAAAACTTTATTTTGAGCTTGTTTTTGATAACGTATTTTCCATCATTATGTGGACAACATATTTCACAAATTTACTTTATCAAACATTCATTAATTTTGTATAAAATCGACATAATTTAATGGGATTAAAATAGAGCGCTTGCAATCCTCAGAGATGGAAAAAAATGATATTCAAAATACGTTTCACCATATAGCGGTATTTATTTCATATTCCATCACTTTTTTCTTCAGAAGCTTGTTATTTTCATGGACATTAATTACTAAAGTAGATTGCCGATGTTGAAAATCCAATTATTTACTTCAGTACAAATTCGTTTCATATCCCTTTTCCAATTATCCTAAAAGCTTTTTATTAACCAATTATTTAAATGAAGGAAGATGTATCCTCGAGTATGCATTTCCACTAATCAATATTTTTTAATATGAGCAAAAATTTTGATTCTAAATTCCTAAGACAGTTTTTCCTAATTAAACTGTTGCTTCGTTAATGAGAAAATCCCATTCGTTAGAATTAATTGGGGATTAATAATGGCTTGATAATGTGCATTGTAATCATGATTGCTTGATACGCTAATTTATGTTAGAAAGACAATACCATGAAATGTCTGATTTTAATAAAAATGAATTTTTAATGAAAATATTTAAGACACTAACAACTTTTGCTAAAAATATTGTGACGTTGGAAAATCTTTCTGTAAAGTATTAACAAATCTCGTTTTACATATCATAACATCAATCTTGTAACTTGACGTTACACGCACTAGCCGTTACCAATCTTGTACCAAATTTCTAAACCACAATACAAAAAATGAATCTCATGAAATCTGCCAAATCTTCACGTAAAGCATATGTTTCCAGGAATGCAGTGTATAAAATCGTCGTAATAAAAGCATAATCCATACAGTATGCAAAAATGGGGAATTGGTTCCATAACTTTAAAAAGCAATTTCGTTTTTATAAAATAACATACAAGTGATATCATTTCTCATAAATATACATATAAATAAAATCATAAATACTTTATAATAATTCAATTCATATACTTTAAAAGAAAAATAACACGAATTTTAGGAAATGTTATAAAACTTTTACATGTATATAATATTAATTTACGGGAATATATTTCTATATTTCATGAAATGTGATGAAATCTGACATGTGTATTTCATATAAAGGAATACATGAAATTTTAAACACAAGAACTATATCCATATAGCGATTTTCTGTCTTCCATATATATGTTTTTAAACTTATTCCCAAAAGTATATTCGGGTTTAGCTGAAATTTAAGATGACATATTTCGGTCGTAATTATCAACTAATAATACTGTATATTTTTTATTTTTAAATAGTATATTTTCCAAATTTTCATAAGAAACTAAAACATATTTAGCTTAATGAATGCAATATCTACATAGTGTTTTTATCATACAAAATAGATGAACATACTGTACATTAGGAGGAATCATTGTAAAGATTAGTTTTGTAAACATAATATTAGATGTATGGAATAAGAAATAAACCGAAAATAATTATTTTTCAGCAATCTTTACTCTTCATATCCTGAGACAGGTGCTCCCACTTCTCTCTCTTTCTCACACACACACACACAGACCTAACTGCTAACTTTCATCGACCTTAATTATGAAAATCCTATTTGGATTTTTTATAATCTTTAGGTTGAGTGAACTTTTCTTTTTGTTATCATTTTTGATAAGAAAAATGCATTTTAATTTCTCCACGGATGAAACCCCAAACTGTCACTAAATATATTCTCTGCTCATATTTTAACACCCATTTTCATTTATGATCATATCACGAGTGAAAGCTATATTACTCATTTCTATACTCGTATAATAGCAGGTATTTACCCATATATATATTCCGGGAAACCTTCATTCTTGGGCATCTCTGTAATTTGGGCATTTCAAAATTAGGTTAATCTAGTTGGATCCGATCCATAGAAATTCCAGACAGTTTCAACATCGCAATATTTGAATTGCAGTATTTGAACAAATCTAGTTATTTTTAAATTTATGATTATTTTAAATAACCGTCACTTGCTTATTATCAAAAGTTGTATATAGTATGCAAGTTGTACAGTACTATCATATTATGCGGGTTGTTTCATTACATGGATCTTAAAAGGTTTAGGATTGCAATTTGCATCAGAATGAAATACAGTATTTGACTCATGATAAATTGCCTAAATGTTTCATTGGAAATTATTTCGAGAACCTATAATGAAATGTAAACCCTATACCTGAAATGTTAGTTTAATATACAATTCTGATTCATTTACAATGTAAGACATTTTCATAAATAGTTGTTTCAAAAGTTGTGAAATCTTAGAATAAACTTTAACTTTGTAACTTGTAACTGGTTTTAATCATCGATTACAATATGCATATACATGTATGGAATTTTCGTTTAATTCTGATTGCCCATCTTATGAGGCTTTAGGCAACCAGAGAAGCTTGCCACACAAATCTGCATAGCCTATTTTCTATACGAATAGATAACAGAAAATTTGAGATGCATTGAATGCAGCTGTTGTTGGTTTCATCTCAACATTTTGCCACGTTTTTCTCTCACACCATCTTCGCACATTTTCATCTTGCTCTCTCTCTCCCTCTTGCTCTGAATTCTGCATATATTTTTTTTCTACAGTGTCACTTTTAGAAGATTTATTACCAATTTTGAGAGATATCATTCTTACGGTTAAACGTTGCTTTTTCTTCTCTTCTGTATATAGTTTCTGCTATGCAGATTTTTACTTTAGTTAAGAAAAAAAAAACTTTAAAAAAACCCTCTGAAGAATCGGCTTTTCATTTTGCATTTTCGTTTGGTCATTATTTATGCGCGTGGGTAATAAAATATTCATCATTCTGTAGTTTTTCATTGGACAGATGGATGGTGGCACCGTTGGCAAGTCACATGATCGGTGAAGACAAACCCAAACCCCATTAAGGCCCTCATCGCGTTAAAACACATGAGAAAGCAGTTTTCCACTTAGCGCTTTCTGAGGGGAAAAAAATCATCTTTCGCCTAATAATGAACATATGCCCTGTATCATAAATTGCTCGTTTTTAATTAGTTTTCCACATATTGCCTTCATCTATTAGCCATATTAACACTTTATCCCTCTACTCCACCTACTCCTCCTCCTTCTTCACCTCCTCCTCCTCTTTCTCAAGTTCATGCATCCAAATCTTAGGAAAAGTCGAAATTGTTGCCTTATCACATATATAGAGTTGACCCTATATAAATGATACTTTATACAACAAACTATCTATAAAATAGTAGTAGCTTAATTTGAGAAAGTATTCGCTTTACATAAGATGTACAAATAAGAGTATATTGATGATGTAATTCAGTTCATCGCACTGCCCCTGTATGTTGGTAAACCATACGTTCTACTTTGTTAGTATGGATTGCCACCTTTAGGTAGTTAACGTTTTAAAGTTAATCTACCTTTAAGTAATGATTAAATTAAACATAGTGACTATTTGTCATTTTTCCATTAAAACATAAGAAAAGTTGTGCGACTTAAGAGAGCACTACAAATACACTGTAAATTATTGAAAATATTGTTGTGTTAAGTAGCTGAACCTTTGAAATAGTTAATAGGAAAGTGTGAATGTTTCATTGGAAAATGTTTTTATTAAAGGTTAAAAAATTTTGAAAATTAATTTAATTTAAAAATTGGAATAATACTTTTATCAGCAATATATTATTAAGTAAACGCACATGCATTGCTGAACTCAGCCCACTTGGTAATTGGTAGTAGTATTTTTGGGTTTGGATTTTGGATTGTTTGGTAATTTGTATTACATATGAATAGAGGTAACGATACATGTATGCCCTTAAGTTTTATTTTTATTTTTATTCACTTGATTTCATACTAAGAATCAACACAATAAAAAAGCTCAACTTTTTAAAATAAGCTATACCTAATTTTAACAAAACTTGTATTTGGTTATTTTTCGTGGTTAACATTCTTATAAGTGAATACTACTACTCGAAATGAAATGTTTAATACAAGGCTTTCCTGTGTCATATCAAGGTTAAAACGTTTACTGAAGATTAAATAAAAAAACTGTACTGTGTATAGATGCATAGTACCAATAGTGTTGATTTTATAATAAAAAAAATTGCATTTAGTGTACACACATTTTTGTTGTGATAAAATTTGCTACGTGTTTTGGATATTGAGCACCCTTAAGATAAAAAACCACAATTATGTTACCGTGTCTATTAATCGAAATTGAACGTCATGTAAGTTTTCATTACGAAACAAATATTTACCCGAATCCTGACTTATTTTTAATTGGCACATCCCAGTGGAAAAAGGTTTCCATTCAGCAGAATCATATAGGGTTAGACTTATTAGGAAAACTCTTATTGCTGAATTTTCTCATTTCATTCAGATGGAAACATTGTACTTTTATTAGACTTGAGAGTTGTTGTAACTCGTAGTTGCGCACTTCAATTTCAATTCGCATTACATTGATTACAATTTTCCTTCTGAATTCCCTGACCGCTTTTCCAGCTAAGATTTTTCCGATTTACATCTTTTCCCGAACAAACTTTAATTTCAGATACGTTGCAAATGTCAAGTCAAATTTATAATCTCCGGCTTGCGTATTACGAGAATATGATTTAGGAAGTAGGAGTTACGAGATAATGCTTCTGGTGTCCCCAAGCGGGCTGTATTGTGTTAATGCTTGATTGTCACCAGAAACGCTTTTTGAAGAAACTGAAATTCACCAACAATGCATTTCTGGCTCGATTTCATTCAACTTCCAACCCACTTCACCTATTGAATAAAGGGAAACTGCATCCATTATGGCGACGAAATCTATGAACCAAGAACCATTCTTACGAAGGCCACAAACGGGGTCACAAAGCGTATACCTGCAATGTTAAAATTATAACAAAAAAATTACTCATGTTATTCGGAACGAGTATTTTTTTTTACATTGAAAGCGTATTGAATTTTTAATCAAACGTTACATTATAAAGTTTAACATTGATGGTATTGAATTTCTAAGAACAATGACGTAGCAGACGAAAATGTTGAAATTATAACATTGCTGGTATTGGGTTTTCAAGAAAAAAGGCTTGGCAAATTCTAATGTAATTTGATTTCCAAGAATGTATCGTAGTAGACGTTAGATTGAAAAGTTTGGCATTAAACCGATGCTAGATTTCCATGAATAATGGCATTACAGATGACACTTTGGAAATTTTAACACTGATGAAATTTGTTAAAAGATTCTAGTGGCACAAAAGTTCTAGTACATATTTTTATACTAAAAACATCAAATTTTCCTTATTTATACTTGTGGAAGGGGCAATTATTAATATTGGCTACTTATTAATTG
The DNA here is from genome assembly GCA_034696685.1 of Julus scandinavius. Lineage (NCBI taxonomy): Eukaryota > Metazoa > Arthropoda > Diplopoda > Julida > Julidae > Julus > Julus scandinavius. The sequence continues at coordinate 16,043 of JAQGAE010000302.1, read as the reverse complement.
ATGTAAAATTGAAATATTTACTGAATGTTTTAATTTTTTTTTTCCAAATTTTATTTTTACATGTAAGCTGTTTTGATTATGAAAACTAAAGATTTAATAGATCAGAAGTTGCTTTTTATTATTTGGGGCTGTTGTTGTTTGCATCGTACATCTGAAAAATGTATCCATACGTGGAATCTCTTTTTCATTTTATTTTGGTCTATTTTCGTTTTATCTAATTAATATTAGATATGCAAATATTGTATAATTCATGTCAATTGAATTCTCAAGAGTTATTTATATTTTTCATTATTTCTAATGAATACATATAATGTAAATTATATTCAGCAATTAAGGCTGAATATGTTGGCAAAAAAATCCTCTTTTTGCTAAATATTTCAAAACGTTTTGTCAACATCAGCAGTGTTAGGGTCAGATCTTGCTGAATCGCTCGTTTTATTGTTTCACAAAATGGAAACTGCATCCAATTTCCAGCCATTATTTGCCACCAATTGTTAACACAGTGCTACTTGTACAAGATTCCGATTCCGCAATCACCCAACGGTAAATTAGTGCGGATTAACCGCAAAATGACATTATTCCGATGGTTTTTTGAACGTGTCAGTTGCGGCAAAAATTCGTTTCCAATTCTTTAACACCTTTATAAAATAAAGGAGAATCCAAAATCCATTGGATACCGTGTAAAATCCGGCGTTTTCTCGTCCAGATAGAAATCATCCCTACAAAAAGAGGACGGGAGATGGAGAATTTAAGGTATTATCATGTTAATCCCAAGTGTTCGCTGGGGAAATGTAAAACATGCTAACTGGTTATCTCAAAAACAGTTTCTTCGTGTTTTTCCTCCTTCCCATTTTCGTTTTCTCTTCGCCTGTGTGCGCATACGGGAATGTTTCAAGCTAAATTCGGGTATAAGGATATAAGAAAAAGCTATTGGGAAACCATATAAGAAAGAGAGATATAGAGAGAGAAATGTTTACCTATATAGTTTGTTTTTCATTAGACGGTTCAGTAGCTGCTTTCTTTGGCTTTGAATAATGGTCAGTAAGGAGGATTACGAGTGTATCTATACTACTCGGAAGATGGCTTTCCTGGCAGGTAGAGAGTGATTTCATTTCCGTATTACTTCGCCGAAAAGCGACGCTTTATGGCAAAAACCTCATTCTGTTGGGCACTCAGGTAGTCGATAAAACCTTGCTGAAGAAAGTTCATTTTCTCTACAGGTTAACTTGGATGTGCCTAGCCTTCAAACAGACTCGTTCTTACACATATTGTATGGAAATGAACATGTTTCCTGCTTTTAGGATGACATTTCTATCCAATTTACACTTAGAATTTTGTGGAATTCAATGAGGATAAAGATCTAAAAATTTGCCATGGAAATGCTGTGAAAATAAATATATTTTTATTTCTTTTTAAGTTTATTGTGAAACTCTATTGAATTACAATAAATTCTGCTTGGTGTTGGAATTTCCTGTGGTCTTTGATTGGACAAGCTTGAAATTTTGTGAATAAAAGGATTGCAATTTCTATCCAATTTACACATAGAATTTTGTGGAAATCAATGAGGATAAAACATCTTCAAATGTTCCATATAAATGCTGTGAAAATAAATATTTCTTTTAAATTCCTTGGGAAATTCCATTGAATTAAAAGGGCTTCTGCTCTGATGTTGGAATTTCCTTAGGTCTTTGAGTGGACCACCTAAAAATTTTGTGAATACAATTTTTTAATGATAAAACTTTCCATAAATTTGTTCTTCTAATCTTTGAGAATAAAACTTTCCTTAACATTTTGATTACATTCTATGACAAATAGAATTCGCTTTCGTAAATTTTCTTTTTGTGTTTTATTGGTAGAAAATGTTTTGTTCTTTAAAGATAATTTATAAATTGTACCCTTTAGAGTAATGCATGATAAATTAAATAGCAATTTGGATGGTCAACTTAAAAAACGAAAAATTATTCTTAGTGATACAATATTTTTGATATATGCTAAGCTTTGAATTAAGCACCCCGTATAAATGTGTTATGTTAATAATACGGCAGACATTATTTACGATAATGAGGTATTAATTCGATTTTGAAGATACCATCCTATGTAAGCTGATTTATCTTTTATTGAAAAGCTCTAGTTGGTAGTCGGCGTTTATCAATTTCTCTTCCTAGTGATATACTGTATGAAAGTGACTATATATTTGAAACTGATACCTTGAGATTGTGTTTTTATGAAAGCAACACTGGAAAAATGATTTAATGATTACTTATGATATGTATTCCCATGATAGCGTACAATTTTCTAACCAATGAATGGTTTCAATCTAATGGTAAATTAATGATTTTCAATATGCTCTCAACTGAATAACTATTTTCATTTCTTCTGATCTGACATTAGAACTATCTTTGCAAATAATAACTGAATCTGTTTCAATAAGGTATATTGTAAAATAAAAAAATCGGTTCATATTAAGTCAGTTACCACTAAGATGTCAAACTTACTCAATGGTAACTTATTCGTTAAATGGCAGCAGCTGACAAACATTCGCCACATGACACCAACCTTGTTAGTTGCCAACGTCACCGAAACATAGATTTTTACTTATAATCAACAGGTGTAATTCATATTATTACTGCTAACTAACAATAAGTTCTTAATAGAACGGTTTTTAGCTATTTAGTGTCCTGCTACAATTATATTTAACAATCTGTTTATCTGACATACTCTAAGTCCATAATTAATACATTTCCATTCAACCACAAACTGATATTTTATAAAATATGAACCCTTTGATACCAGAATTGAGTTCAGTTGACAATCTGTTTGGTAAGCGTTTTGCAAGCAGTTTTTTTTTTCGCGATAGTAGGACGCTGTATACAAGTTTGTCAATGACAGACCTTGTGCTGTGTCGCATTCAAGAAGCTAACAATGAAAGCTACGTAAGATTTGCCCATACAGCAGAAGTGCCCAAGAATGGAGTTCTTTCTGCAAAGGCCTTACGCTGTCATCATACTTGCACAGGGTCAGCAACAAGGAGTTTTAGCAAGAATTACAAAAGAGTGTTGAGGTCCCTTAATAGAAGGGGTTTTCTAGTGGCGCCACCTCCAGCACGTCTACTCTCCACCCTCAAGTGCCTTTTCCGCCACTTCTAAATGGTGATCTTGGGAAATGTTAACCGAAAGGAAAAACGTAAAGAACAAGGAGAGAAACAATGTATCGTGCTGAAATGCACGGTGTTGCGAGAGGCTTCCACTGGAAAAAAAGATGGAGGACAAACTGTTGGATTGGGCCTTCTGGTAAACGGTCTTCAATGGTCTAGATTACATTTAGCTACTAAGAAAAAAGGATTTAAGTTTTTGAATTGCTTTACTTTTGTGATATTTTACAGAACTATATTACTGTGATATTTTACAAGATAATCTGACAAACAGTCATCAATGGATGATAGTACTTTTGTGTTAGCACCAATTAGAATTAGGAATCCTTGATTGCTGTATTTATTTGCCTGTTATATTTCACACAAATTTCTTCTTGTTTCCATTGGTAAGACATTCACAGACAGTGAATGTAAATCTTACAGTGATGCCTATTGACACATAAACTGGCAACAATGAATATACTCAAAGGGATAAAAATGAATGTCAAAATGTTGGATTGTGCCATCTTGAGTAGTGCAGTATTTATTAGCTACTATCATAAATTATAAGTATACATTTTATATTGGTATATGACAATGACTGCAATAGAAATGTCTGTTATTGACAGCAGAAGCTATCATTTCCGAAGAATGTTACAAATTGATTGTGTACTCTGCCTATTAGTAGTAAAGTCACCTGACTGGTAGTTTGTTACAAGAGACCTGGTGAAGCTTAGAAATGAGTCATTTGGATTGGGTCATCTGACAAGTAGCCATCAATGGACAGCTAAATGATTTATACCATGAAATTGAAGGGATTTATTGTTATCTTTCACAATAATAGTCCTTAGTCTGTAAAATTCAATGGATGTCATTGGGCAGCTATTCACAAAGCAATTGTTTGTCAATGAATGTCATTTAGTTCCTGAAGATGGGCAATAAACTGCTTATTTAATCTGATTACTGGTTGTGAGATCACTTCACCAGTGTTCGAAACGAAAACCATAATTTTACTATTGAAATATTTCTTAATTTGATTTGTGTTTCTATAATATTCTGGTTTTCGACATGTATTTCGTAATCACAAAAGCGAAAAACAATTTACTTGCTTTGTTTTTTGTTATCGTTGTTGTTTGCAACTAAGTGGTTAGATGATTTTTATACCTGTATCCAATGACATAATTTTCTTAAATAGACTGACTTTTATAAATGTTACCATTATTTTGAAAATAACAATGAGGCGATGAACCCTTTCAACTATGCAGTTCTAGTTGACGTTTTAGTCACCCTGCAATTCTGTAATTAATTTAGCGTAAGGCGAGAACTAACAAAGGAAAGAAAAAATAATGGCGCTAATATAAAATGCAGTAAATGTAAACACGAGCTTCTCCAAGTATAAAAATGCGACTGCTCGTTATATCTTTTTAAATCTTGGGTGACAGCTATACAAGAGTACTTGCTCCATGATTAATACATATAAACTTTCTTATTAAATTCGTTGGATGTTTACCTAATCCTTAAAAAAGCATATTTACACTCGTCATTGCATTTTAATTAAATTCTTTTAATAAAGATGTCTCTTTGATAAACGCTGAGAAAACAAACTTAGAGGGACAAAAAAAAGTAAATTACCTCTTCGGTTTGTTATAAAGGGGACAGACAGTCGAGACACGTCTAAGCCTTAATGAATGTCAAATGCCATTGTACATTATTACTGAAATAGTTACAGTAACCTCTGGAATCCTCATTTCTGAAGAAAACGACGAAATTAATCTTGAAAAAAGCTCATTTGGACAAATTCACATTGTAGGATTGTTTAATCAAATGAAATAGTGGATAGTGGTTGTACTAACAAAATGACGGTCGACTTGTTTCTAATTGTAATTGGACGTAATAATTTCTGCCGAGGTATATCAAAAATTTCCAACAAATTCACCAACAAAATTACGTATTGATTTTGTAAAGTATGCACTCGATTATGTGAGGGCGGATTAACCGGGCTCATTTTATCATGGGGGTAATTCAAAAAGGTCGTCTCCGAAATTCCTTTAAAAGTTGACAGGCCCTACCCCCTGTCCACACGGTGTTCATTTTAGCCCGGACCTCCTCCCCTCACCCCCTCACCCCCCATCATAGACGTCCTTAATTGTTTTGAAAAGTAGGGTATCCACAAAATGTATTGGAACATGATAAGGCCCATCCCATAAATTTACAGGCACCCGTCTAACGGCCAATTCCACTACATTTTTCCAGAATTTTGACCTTTAAAACTCAAAGTTAAAAACAAAAACTTGGAAAATTAATAACCATTTTAGTAGACACCCATAATGGCTTCCCCTTCCTTCCCCTGTCCACTTAGTGTCCAGATGGTGTCCACTTGCTGAAATGACAAATCAGGATTCAGGATTTTTGTTGATTTTTCATATTTCTGAAAACATTTGTTTCAGAAATGTAGAATAATTAGTATTTCACAAATGGTCACGGATTTCCAATTCGAATTCTTAAGAACAAAGTGATAAAAAATAAATATTTCGTCTCAGACGATAAAATAAAGTATTACATTTACCAGAATCAGTGATGAGTTGTCTAAACTTCCATTAGTGTAATCAACGATTTCCATTTCTACTTAGTTATATTATTTACTTCGGTTTTAATTGCCGATAATGCCTATATCAAAGGCTTTCGCATCTCGTTATTTGCATTTGTAGATACTTTTATAACAACCATCTAGACGTTTCTTAATAAAATAATTTGAAAATACTGAAGATGAGATTAATGACGAGAATGCGAGCATATAATCCGATCTTAAACCACCACCCTCATGCTAATTTCACGTACTTATTTGATTACTTTCTGTAGCATAAGCTCTACACGTCTTCAAGAATTAAAGGTTTTTGCTACCTTCAATTAAAAAGAAATTAAAAATGTCTAATTCAATTATAAGTTTCTTTTCGCCGAAGGCTTTCATCGTCTAAGACGATTAATTAATTAATTTTTTTAGCATAATTCTATTCCACGCTGTCTTTTTTTTTCTACTTCCAAATGAGTAAGCAAGTACTTAGAAAATGTTCTTAATAGAAAATTGTCTGAAATAAAAACAAGTTATTTTACTTCAAAAAATGCTTTAAAGGCGAACATCAATTTCAATTATAAAATTAAACTGCTTTGTTGATTAATATTATTTTTTTTTGCAAAAATCTGACTTCAAATACAATAATTCCAATTCACATATTCCATAAACAGCAAGCCAGACGAATAATGTTTTTGCCAATAAAAGATATATGGTAGTGCGTCACAGTAATTAAATTGTCCAAGTAAATCGTTAGTAGCTGGAAGTAAATTTAACGTTTAATTAAATACTACATTTTTTTAATGGTCTACTTCATGAAACCAAGGAATAAATTTATTAGGCATCATATTGAAACGAATTGACAAATCAATTTGTTAAAAATCCATTTACAACCACTATTTTTCTAGAGAAAAATAATTAGTTTTCAATTAGTTTTCTCTAGAAAAATAGTGGTTGCAAATGGATTTTTAACAAATTGATTTGTCAATTCTTTTCAATATGATGCCGAATAAATTTATTCCTTGGTTTGCCACGCTGATTGCTAGTAAATTAATTCCATTTGCTGGTTCGTAAATAGTAATGGTATATAACTTTCATGTAACAGCTGAATGCTATAAAAAGGCGATCGTCCATTTAGTTCATTTAACGACTAATAAATAGTTGGCTATAATAGGTTAAAGCAATTACCAGAAGTTATTATCTGTTTATCATCAGGTAGCTTGGTTTATCACTTTTTTAATTATTATATACACATGTAGATACAGCCAATTATCACAAATGATCATAGTTTGTCATAGTTGTCATAGTTTATCTTTAGTCATCACTGAATATCACAGATTATATTTTTTTGCAGTTTATCACCAGTTATCACAGTGAATCAAAACAAATACGTTTCCTCACTAGTTATTACCTAATTGTTTTCAATAGCTACAGATCATCAGTTTTTACTGATTTTCATTCAAAATGTGGCACTAATTTGTTCCAAGTTTCCCTAATTAACTGGCTATTAACTGGTTAATAACTAGATTTAAAGCTTTGCTATCAGTCTACCAGTTTTCAATCATCATCAGCTATCTTCGCTTATTACCAGTAGTCAATTTATTCAATTTATTACCTTAAATACAGCAAAAAGATGATAGAAATAAAATTGCTCAATACACAAAATAAATATTTAGAGGTCACAATACAATATAAACTCCAAATGTACAAGTCAGTCTCGACTTCTTTAGCATCCGATGCCCTTATTACAAGTTATTATAGTTTAACATTAACTATGACAGTTATCATAGTTGTACGGCATGTCCCCTTTGCGGTTATTACAATCAATCAACTGTTATCTTGTTTATCACTAGTTTTCAACATTTTATCACCAGTTTATGATCACTTCATGTTCAGTATGAAATCTCAATTTTCCACGAGGGACATTAACAGTATAAGAAAACACGAAAACACTCTTTTCTTTCATAAAAATGTACACTTTGACACTAATGTTGTCATTACAAAAAGACAGAATTAAACCCATGAGATGACTTTTTTTTTCAATGAAAAAAAGACTATTTAAACGTAGTATTATAATGAACTTGTCTGAGCAATTATATGTTTTGACACAAAGTATATTTCAGATCAAACCGTGATAAACCCCAGTATTCCCGTGTTCAAGCCCTGCTGGGTAACGGTGATGCTAAAACGCTTATTGTAATTTGTTTTTTGTCAGGCCTTTAGGACTGCTGAGACTTAATTGCATTAGAGACTTGGTAAAAAGAATTAATTAATTTCTAAAGTGATCTCATCCAGTGAGTTCATTCATAAATAATATCTCGTAATTGTTATAAATGTATTTTTTTCATGTTGCATACTTCATTGTCTTTGCTATGAAATTTTGCAATAATTTACAAGAGTTCTTTAAGTAGGTCTCTAGTCTAATATGTAACGCTATCTGTGCTTTTTACTTTTAAATTATTGCAATCATTATCAGTCTCTTAATGAATTTTGCCCCCGAGCAGACATAACTGTTACTAAGGACGAGATAATTTATTTGATTTATAACGAAACATTTTTTAACGTTAAGCCACAATGTTGTTATAAATACCGAATTAATGAAGTCGTGTCTTATTTTTCTGCTTATCAATTAAAAGCATGTTTAATGACATTTATCAATTGTATTATAATGAATATAGTATTAACATCAGAAGTCTATATTGACGTTTAGTAACAACAAACATTATAAACCCAAAAAATCTCATTTTTAGTTTATAAAATTAAGAAAAGTTTAATTAAAAATTATATTTAAAATGTATTATTTTAAAATTTTATAATTTAAAACTTCTACCATCTCCAAATATAGATTTCACTTTTTACCTTTTTAATAGTTTTGTTAATGTATGATCTTTAATTTATTATGGATTTTTTTATGAATTATGAAACATTGCAAAATTAACTAAAAATAAGAAATTCAAATTTTGTCGCAAACATTTTTTGGGATATTTATAGTTTTCTAAATAATTCTTTATTTTTAATTTTAACAAATTAAAAAAAATGGATGATATCCATTTAAACAAAACGGTATGACTTCATTTATAAAAAAAACAAATTGATAAATTGACTCCACCCTGCATTTCATTGTTCACTGCTTTTACAACAACAACAACAAATTAAGTTTCATTGATTTTCACTTTTTTCTAATAATTCATTTTAATGAAAAATTTCAATTTGATGAAAATAAAGTAAGAGGAATTTGAACAAAACCTTGTCTCGGTACATGATAGGAGGTCGTTTTTTATGTTTCCGTGAATCTTTCCAAATTGTATCCCAAAAAGGTATTTTACTTCAATTGATCCAACTGCCAAAGTTAGTTTGATACCTTGGACTTATGAGATTTGGGAACTTATGTAATTGAATTAATCCAATTTGTAACTACTATTCTTGTTTACTGATTTGTTAGTTTTGTTATTCTTTGTTTCAGTGTCATTATTCTATGAAAACCTGTCCTAAATCCTGGTAAAAAATAATTACTTAGTCCATGTTTTTTTGGTGTTGCTGAGATTGCAGAATGCTAAATTGCCATTTCTACCTGTTTTTATGTTGTTGACGTCATTGAGGCAATTGGAATAAAAGGTTTCAGACGTTTTTTCCTTCTACATTATTTGGTTAGCAAGTAAGCTTTCGTGAAAATAATAAACATTCAATTAATGAATGACTAGGGAGCCTAATCAAATTGAGTGACTTGCTGTAGTGGGGTACATTTAAGAAGAAAGTGAAAATCTCGTGTTTGCTTGAGATTTTTTGTTACTCATGCTGTTATGCACTGTAAAAAATGGTCTTCATCATGTTTCTTAGTATCTTTTGGTAAATATAGAGTTCAACATGACCAAAATCTAATATTGTACTTTATATAGTAGGTGATGATTTTGCAATAAATTACCTGCCATAGTGAAAGAAACCCACAGTATAGTTTTGAGCACATAGAATTACTTATAAGTATTTCTTTTAAGAACGATTTTGTTGTTGTTGTTGTAAAAATAGACTGGCATTATTTATTATCTGATAGTAAATTTATATTTCGTTTTTTTAACAAAATTGACATTCAATATTAAGGTAGCTTAATTGAATATTTCGTATTTGTACATTTCTTGTATTAAATAAATATATATCCACCATAAATAGCTTTATTTGCTTATTTATATAGTTATTAATTTTTTTTTCATTTCTTCTATATTTTAAGATAAAAAAAATCAATTGGATTTCAAACTAACTGTTATGCTTCAAAGAGAAATAAACAAAAAAACTAAATTCCAAAAAAACATCTACTGAATGTATCAAAAGCAATGACAATATAGAGATTTATCTGTAATGGCAAATTAACTAAATGCATGCATCAGTGGATTTCCAAGTCATATGCACGAATAATTAACTAATGTACAATGTACACTTATATAGACTTCATTTTACTTAAACTCTGAGAAATGGTGTATCCATAGTAACATGTCATGTAGTAGTTTTATTATGCATTAATTCTATTTTCCTTTTCCATTTTTATTTTCAGATAAATGCATTAAAGTGAAATACGTAATTTTGCATAAATGCTGCATTTGTTTCCATTTTATATGACCTAATGGAGGCGTTGATTCTTCTCCTTGAAACGTTTGTTTACATGTAACTGAACATTATCATCATTACCATCAACAACATCATTATTGAAGGGTAAGTTCATTTAATGCACATTTTCTTTTATTCCCATTATTATAATTATATTTAGTATCTTAGGCAATAATACAAGTAGGTTATCCATCACCGATCAATATACAAATTATGGTTATTGTTTCTATAATACATGCTATTCAATAATACTTCGTTGGGTTTATTGAAGACAGACAGTATTAAATAAAATAAAAGACTTAATGTCAAATTTATGCTACAAACGCATCTTTTGAGTTATTGAGCACATGTACATATTTTGCACATCCATTTATAAATTTTTACATAATTATATATTTGTCCAAAAAACTTTGCTTCGACAGTCTGATTTTATAGGGTATTATTAATATTATAATGTTAATATTCGCATGTAGCGTGCTTCGTGATGCTGTGTTTCAAAAATTCTATTACAATATTAAAAAATTTTGAATTTAAGCTAGCCATTTTGATTTGCATTTTTGAGATCTACTATCTGCAGTTTCTCCTACAGTTATTTTTCTTAAATTGTGTTTAAAAATATTTACAATTTGGCCCTTTGTTTGCCTTTGCAATGCACCGTTATTTTAAATATTAGCATTGCATATAATATTCTCGATGCTCAGTTTCTAAAACAGATACATATTTAGTCTCATTCTTATTCCAGCGCTTATAATAATAAACAAGGCTCTGAATATTCGAAGGTAAACAATTTCTAGAAAACAATATTTTCATAACGAAATGTAGACTTTGGAATACATGTACAATCGTTATTTGTCCTTTGGATAGTCAGTAGCTTCCTTTGGAAAATCCCCATACAGAAATTATAAAAAAACGAACGCCATGCATATTTTCATCTGGGCAAATGTGTTTAACGATATTACAATTTGTCTTTGTATGCTAGATGTTCCCTGAATAAAACTCCAGAAAAAATTGTATCTTGTAAAAATAAATGCATTTCAAATTTTACTATTCAGTCTGTAATAATAACATTGATATTTACTCTTGCTTTTGGGCTGCTTTTGTTTTCATAATTTTTAAAAAATATATATTTTCTTGAATGTTTGGCTAACATATACGCTCAAACATAATTTCACTTATTTTTCCAACAATAGTCAAGCGGACTTCAAATATTACGAATAAAGTTATTACTAATAATCATTTTTGTGTTCTTTAAACGTGTAACTTGCGGCACACTAAATAAGGCCTAATATTATCATGGCACATAGGTTAAAAACACTGGAATACAAGATACAAAGCAGAATGTATACCAGAAATGCATAACATTTTAGAAGAAATTCATGAAATTTATGAAAACATTACTGAAAATGTAGCATCCTTTTAACCTTTCTCCAAACTTCCGCGTCACACCTGGTGATCTTTGGCATCACACCGTTTACAAAACGTTTTATCGAAAGCATAATATGATGCATATAATTTCACATAAAACATGACTTTTAATTCACCTTTTAAAGTTTAGAAATAGTTTTTCTTTTCGAGTACATTTTCCTTTTAAGATATTTTCATTTTTGGCACAGTCGGCATAGGTCATATCACCACCAACAGCACCAGAGGTTGTTAAATTTTGGAAATGTTTGTTGTCTAAGTTCAAATGTTGATAATACATTTAGCTATATAGTTGTAGTAAAGCAGTTTAAAAATGCCCTTTTCTCTCTCGTATGGCATGCAGTACGTTTGATGAATCCACAATTTTGTAATTTTCCGCCTTTCAGCTGCCCTGTATAATGCCAACAATCATGTGGGCTTTGATTGACGATGAAAACGTGAGGAAAGTTTCAAAATTGTTGGTTATCGCTGGAAATCATGCTTTCAGCGAAATAATTTCCCAACATGAATGCGACTCTTTTGAATCCATTGACGTGCATGCCGAAGGAAATGAATAAATTAAGGATGAAATATTGACTAACCGAATATATCTGACATTTCTTACAAAAATCAGTAGACACCTTGCGATATTGTCAACGGACCAACATTAAATTGGTTATCAATGATGTCAGTTTCTTCATCTTTATCATTATTTCCGGAAGACCTGTTCGTATCATATTTATGACATCGAATTTACACATTTGAAATTTTCATAATAAAATTAAGGTTCAGAACTATGAAAAATTCAACCAATTTCGAGAGTTAAAAATGAAGGAGATGAAGGTACAAATTTGATTTGAATTTTTTGAGAAATCAGTAATATTAGTCAACAGAAAAGCCCTTTATGGGGGATTGGCACTTTGCAAATGAAACGCTACAATAGATTACAGCTATTTTTAAACAGAAATTTGAGATTTCAAATATAGTAGACTTAACAATATAATGGATTAATTCAACGATTAGGTTATATGTAAACCTTTATTTAGTAATATATATATATATACTCATATATTGTATTGACATATTTACATGCCAAATATATTCGAAGATTCTATTTTTTTTAAATTGGTTTGATCAATTAACCTTTTGGCCATCATCCAAATATCTATTCAAAAAATGGAAAATTCATCATTTTAAAGCAATTTTCTCCCTAATTCTCGCTCAACTTAAAGTTTCATGTTAATTCTGCATATTACCGATGGATTCATAGTTAGGACTTCAGATGCCCAAAAAGTTGACCTCTTTACCCTGTAGACTGAATTAACCATGTATTTTTCGCACATATTTTCCATTCCGTTACTGTAAAAGGTATCCCAATACATCCAATAATCCAAATGCACGTAAAAAACGTAAAAAATTTTTTTTTTTAAATATCTTTAAATATAATTATATATAATGATGACGATGCATTGATAATTAGTAAGGACCCGTTTTTCACCTGTCCACAACGTTAGCCTCTTGACCTCATATGGAATCGTTGTCCCTATTTCCCCATTATCCAACATCCTCATTCCTTCAACACATCCTCGGTTAATGTAATGTGTAATCAAAACTTGGCAGCCGTCCTGTATAATAATAACGCTAGCCGTGTAATAGGAAGAAGATGAATCCATGCAAGGAAAAGATAGATGAAGAAAACTCCTTTTACGATACTCTCGGTCACGTTTCAGTGATCAGATAGAAATTAGCAAATGATATGGGAAGCGAAATTTCATCTTTGTTCGTCGGAGTCGCGAAAACACGCTGAAAAATCCATGGGGGAACCACAAAAGACGTGGAGCGAGAATAAAATATGCAAACGAAACCGATGACACAATTATATCATCGGCACAAGGCGAATTTACATCTATTTCCAGAGAAGATACGAAAGGTGATGGAAAAGCCTGGGGAGAAAAGTTCTTCCCCCTCCCCGAATTGCCTCGTTATTCAGACCCAAAATCGCAGCCAAAGTGTGCTTTTCAGCCAAACGAACATTTGAAAATTTTTAGCGCACTTTGGAGAAGTCGTTTTCGACTTAATTTCATGAGATCGGAATCAGGGAGAAGCAACATCAGCGAAATCTTAACTACTGCCAAAATGACATCGCGGTTTTATAACGAATTTAAAGGATATTCAGGATGGCTGAAGAAGGATTTGCATCGGATGTACATGTATTGACTGGAGTAACACTTATTGCTTTTCACCAAAAAAAATTCAATAAAACGATATCTGGAAACCTAATTCAATTTTGACAAAAGAAAGAAGAAACTGCGTTAGAGTAAACAAGGTTTTAAACCACACAGTAAAATTATTGGTTAGAAGGCATATTCAGATTATTAAAGCATTTCAACGTTTTTGATTTATTCCATTTTTTTTCTATAAAAGGTATTATTATTTTTGACAAAATAATGAAAAGAAATTGGATTAGTCTATCAGGTTATCAAGCTCCAATTAAGGAAAAGTTTACGTTAGAAGGCATGTTCTGATTATAAAAATTGTCCAACATTTTAAAGTTTATCATTTTCTATTAAATGATATGATACGATCTTTAATTTCTGTTTTAATCAAGATAGATCGAAAATCCTTGCATAGAAGCAGTTTTCAGATAGCTTTGAGAAGGACGAATAATTATGATAAGATATTTTAGGATAATTATGTATTTCGTCAAACTGTTTTCAATTTTTAATATGCAATAGCTTAATTTAATCTGTAACATTGTGTTCTTAACACAATAATATACATGTACCGCATTTGTATTCTAAAATATGCTTACTGCTATGAGGTAAAACAACGATTATCAATAATAGTTATCTGGAAAACTGTTCATAGCTACATAAAATTATTAATTTAATCATAACTAAATGAAAATATAATTTCCAAAAAAACTGCAGAATGCAATTTTTCCTTTTAAATTATGCATAATAATACAATGTCAATCGATACTTCGGTCGATATTTAGTCATTAATATTTTTAAAAATTATTTTATTATCTATATTCTTCGAAGGAAGTCTTTGCATTTTAATAAAAATAAATATTTTAAAAAAATGATATTACATTTTATTTAAAAAAATAAAAATAAAGTATAAACGCTGTTAGGGGGTTATTTTGTTGGTTGCGTCTAATATAAGCTTGATGTATACGCTTCTAGTACATATTTATTGATCAATATCTCAAATATCTCATGTTATCTCAATATTTCCGCTTGTTTACATGTCATCATGCATGTGTTTTTTTCTGCTTTGCCTATCAAAAGCAGATGTTAACATATCATGGTTTGACAAACCTATCCACCCTTTGATGATGATTAACTTGCATTTGCCCCAAAAATGCCAATTCGGTTATTAAAACAACCTTAATCATGCAAAATATGAATCATGTTTAGCACAGGCTGTAGAATGGTATGCAGCGTCACCACCTCACAAAAATTAAAACTAGAGAGGAAAATTCTGATATGCAGTATGATTTTAATAATGAGATGATGATGATAATGAGATGATTGTAATGAGAATATTGAGATTAATTTTCATAATTTGAAAAGAATGATTAGTAGGCAGAATAAAAAAATGGATTAAAGGTAAAAAATGTAAAAAAAACTGTCTTAATATTTCTGGAACCCCATAAATACCATAAAAAGTAATTTATGTTTGATATGTCTTAACGTGAATTTTTATGAATACTGTAATCTTTATAAACGATACTAAAAAATACAAGATATTTCAGTTTTTGTGGCCTGACTGGTCTTCTCGAATATTAAAAATGCAACTTCAAAGGATATCATTATCCTTGGGACTAGTTTTAGAAAACGTAATGGATAAGTTGTTAGTAGCGCTGTAGTACAGGGTTTTCTATGGCATGTCTTGTCCTCTTGAAAACCTCTTTTAGGACATTCGTGACCTAGCATCCTAGACGGTTTAAGTGGACATCGTTTTGTCCGTTATTAACTTAACTGACCCATTCCATGAATTACATCCTAGTTTTAAAAAACTTTGAAAATCCGAAGATCGTAATATCGGAGCATGACAGAGGGCTTTTAAATGTGTAATGCCCGAGCCCATCACCTTGCCCTCTGAATGCCCCTAGCTTCAGCAATTTCGTCTGATCTTTAAGCCGATCACGTGTCGCCAGTTTCCTTCGTCATTTCCTACCAAAATCGATGGGAAAAAGCCATTGTTAATGGGTGAACGGAGGCCCTATCCCTCCTTACTCGACACTAAAACATGAGAAGCCCCTTGCCGGACTCTCTATCTTTTTTGCTCGTTTTTCGGATGATTTTTGCTTTTTTTTTTTTTTTTTTTTTTTTTAGGGGG